>JAPDDN010000517.1:42500-45373 GCA_027422405.1 Ptychobarbus kaznakovi | reverse complement strand
GAGATATAAATGTGACGTTTTCTCGCAATTGTCTTTTTCTCGTAATTGTTAGTAATAAGTTGCAATTGTGAGTTTATATCACAATTATGAGAGAAAAAGTCAGAAGTTTATCTTGCAATTCTGATTTTGTCTCGTAATTGTAAGTTTCTGTCTCATAATTCTGACTTTTTTCTCGTAGGCTAATTGGGAGTTTATATCATGCAATTCTGAGAAAAAGTCATAAATTCTGAGTTATATCTCGTAATTCTGACTTTTTCTCACAGTCGCAAGTTTACATCTTGAAATTCAGTTTTTTTTCTCGCAATTCTGACTTTCTCACAGTTCTGAGTTTAAATCTCACAATTGTGAATTTATTGCAATTCTGATTTTTGTCTCGCAAATCTGATTTTGTAATTTTATTCTAAGTTTATTTTGCAATTTTGACTTCTCGTAATTGCGAGTTTATATCACGCAATTCTGAGAAAAAGTTAACATCTCGCAATTCAGATTTTTTTCTCGCATTTCTGACTTTTCCTCACAGTTGTTAGTTTGTATCTCACAATTGTGACTGTAATGAATTCGCAAAATTCGCAATTCTGATTTTTTTTTCTCGAAATTCTGACTTTGTAATTTGCAATTGTGAGTTTATATCATGCAACCCTGACATTTTTCATAATTGTGAGTTTATATCGCGCAATTCTGACCTTCTTTATTGTAATTGCACGTTTATATCCCGCAATTCTGACTTTGTAACTCGCAATTGTGACTTTATATCGTGCAATTCTGAAGTCAGAATTGCGAGATAAAAAGTCGCAATTACCTTTTTTATTCAGTGGTGGAAACAGGCTTCCATATGCTACGGCCGCATCGTAGAACATAATAAAAGCCATTCAGCCTGGTCTGATCTTGATGACGTACAGGTCCTGCTGCTGCTGTCTACATGCACTGAAGTACACTAAACACCAGAAACATGCTCCACACAAGTACACTAGTCTGCTGCGTCCACGCTGAGACACTCCAGATGGAGTCTATGTTCACGTACTTGCGTATAGATATGTTTCTGGCCTAATTTAATGATATTGTGTGTGTACGGGAAAGTAAAGATGAACTTATCATAGGCGACAACGTTTGCTGTACACGTCTAAATGTTGTAAAGTGTTGCCTGTTGAGTTGAAACCTAATTTGTCATTGTTCATGTGTATGCAAACGTCTTCTCATGTGTATGTGTTGATATCTTACATTATTTTCTGTCTATAGATGTTTATTTGGGCTGGTTGTGGGATTTTGGGGGGTGTTATTTGAGCTAACAAGAGGATTCAGTGTCATACAGGTATTTTTTCTACAAGTTTGAACAAATTGAGTTCATGGGAGGAATAAATTCAAAGTTTTTTTAACTGTTTTGTTTTTATATTAGTTTCTGAACAAATTAAAGTGGCCTATCTGAAAATACAAATGAAGCGTGATATCTTGTGGTTAAATACACCCGTGCATGTGCATATTGAGACTGTGTTGCAGTGATTTTGTCGGTTGTGCTTTCGTCATGAGTTTATTTCCTGATTTGAAAGATGAATGTATAATTATTGTGAGCGTGTGATGTCGTTCTTATGAAATGGGTTTTGATTGGTTGTGGATCTAGCATGCCAACGACACGTCTGCCGTCAAAGTCATTTTGTCAAGGTGTCTGTGACGTCACTGGCCAAATATCTCTGATATATCTGATTTTATTTTGAAAAGAGAGAAAAAAGTGCCATGTACAGTGTGAACGGAAACTGAGGTGGATTCGGTTTGGATCCAGATGTACTGCTATTAAAGAGATTCATTATAAGACTCTACAGAGTGTCTGCTTATTTATTTAGATACCTCTGGGTGTATAAATTACACGTTTCACTGTTGAATTTACCTGAATTCACCCTATAAACTGATTTTCTGGACCACATAAAATAATAACGCAGATTAATCATGATATGTAATCTGAAGTATATGAAACTAATCAATTACACAAAACCAGTTTGATTTGCAAAAAAAGAAAATAAAAAGTGGGTATTAAAATGTGTTTATTATGACCTCTAGTGGTGAATATGAGTACTATAAAACGATCATGTGGTAATGATATCAATATAAATATATTATATATAATAAATAACACATCAGAAAATATCTAGAAAACCTCTTATAATTTGTGAAAGATGTTTTAAAAAAATACAAATATTTTCTAATGAACACAAATTATCTCATTTAAAATTTAATATATAAAAGCTGTATAAATATACAATTAGCAGACGCTTTTATCCAAAGTGACTTACAGTATATTCAGGTTATACATTTTTTGTCAGTACATGT
Organism: Ptychobarbus kaznakovi; assembly: GCA_027422405.1. Taxonomy (NCBI): domain Eukaryota; kingdom Metazoa; phylum Chordata; class Actinopteri; order Cypriniformes; family Cyprinidae; genus Ptychobarbus; species Ptychobarbus kaznakovi. The sequence goes on along the minus strand of JAPDDN010000517.1, from coordinate 43,054 downwards.
GTTCCCTGGGAATCGAACCCACAACCTTTGCGCTGCTAACACAATGCTCTACCACTGAGCCACAGGAACAACATAAGAACACCATAATAATACACTATAATAATAATAGTTCTATATAACACCTAAAAAAAGAGCTAGAAACGTGCTTCTTATTTGTAAAAGGTGTCTAAAGAAAAGACAATATGTTCTAATGAATATGATGTAAATACTAGATAACCCTGTCCGATGCTTCAGCACTAGATGGAGCACGAGCTCCTAACATCTCGCATGCTGTTAGAGTTGAAATACGAACTAGACTGAGACTCCTGTACTTTTATTGGACCGGTCCGGGACTGTGTTGACGTGTGCTGTGTAATTCTGTAATGAGATGCAGGTTTGAATCTGTTCATGACTGACTCGAGGACAGTTTAATCCTGCAGGAATGTTACACTGAAACTAGATACAGCACCTCTGTCTCTGTCTGTCTCTCTCTCTGTCTCTCTCTCTGTCTCTCTCTCTCTATCTGTCTGTCTCTCTGTCTGTCTGTCTCTCTGTCTATCTCTCTCTGTCTCTCT
>JAPDDN010000517.1:20000-40000 GCA_027422405.1 Ptychobarbus kaznakovi | reverse complement strand
CACTCTATTTACTATTTATTCACTATATTTAACCATTTTCATAAACAACATAAAATAGATAATTAAATATTAAATAATATTTAGATTATTCCTATTTTGTTCTAACATATTGTGTCACATTGAGAAAATGTGAGAAAATTTTATTTTCTTTAATATTTTCCTGTCTAGCTTGTACTTATTTGAACGATGCTTGAAACTTGCCATTACGAGTACTTCCGGTGACTATTTGCCTCTTTAAGATGAATCGCTTGATGTATAAAAGCGTCAGCAAACATGAATAAATGCATTTTGTATTCTTTAGTTATACTTTCATAAAAAATATTTTTTTTCTAAAACAATTATTTTTAAACATTTTAAATTCAAAAAGGGTTATATATCAAATTATTATATCACTAAATAAAATAAAATAAATATAAAACGTATATCGTGTCGTTTGTACGCATCTCGCGCCTGTTGCGCCTCTGTTGCTCTCTCTCTCTCTCTCTCTCTCTCTCTCTCTCTCTCTCTCTCTCTCTCACACTCACACACACTCTCACACACACACACACACACACACACACACACGGTTGCTGAGAGCGAGAAACAGGTCACGGCATCAGCTCTCTCTCACAAACTCGTTAAACTCTAATCGTTTAACCGGAGCGCGGAGGAGCGGAACCCTTGACGCCGCCGGGGTGAGTGTTTGTTTTCGGGGTTTGACGACTGTTTTTCTCCGGTTTCTATGGACTCTGGTCTCGAGAGGTTTGAGGACTTTGAGCTGCACTTGTTCCTCCGCGCCTGGATCGTTTACCGCAGGTTTATTCCTCCTTTACACGACAACACGCGTCCGTTTGACTCTCCACGGCTGTTTGAACGCGTTTGGTTGATGCTTTATTCAGTGTTACTTTATATTTGGTTCAGAAACCACCGAACAAAAGGGAAATGTTCGCTTGGTTTAAAGTACAAACGCTCATTGGCTGTGACAGCGACTCTGCTGTGTTATCTCGTTCCTTTAACTGTGTGCATAAGTTAATTCAAACACTGTTAACTTGGTTAACCTGCCTGGCTCGTACTGTTTGATTAGTTGTGTTTTTTATGTGAGTCTGGCATTTAAGGGTCATGTGGAGGTCTGCAGTCAAACTGGCATAAATTATCCCAGACTTTTCATCTGAACAACAAAAGAGACTTCTAGTTCAAAATGAGACCACATTTATGAACAGGCTTTTTTTCTTCTTGCATTTTCTGTTTGAGAAGTAGTCAGGTTGTTCAAACTTGGCCAAATCTATGAAAGCAATGCTAAAGTATTTGGTGACAACATGGACATGAACCTACTGTATGAACATCAACATTTAGGCTAAAAGTTTGTGTGTTGTAGTTTAATTTATGTCATTTGACATGCATTAAGTGATTTGTAGTAAACATGCACGCAGTCTCTCAATAATATGGCATCATAATTGCATGCACAATAGTCTAAATATGTTGTTTAAAATAGAAAATGTCAGTGCTTTAAATGTCAGCTAAATGCAGAAACGCAGTCTCTTGTTTAACCTGCATGAATCTTCCTGTTTTTCTAAACCTGTTTGTAGATAAACAGATAGCGGTTATCTCTTTCGTATCTCAGAGCAGGTGTCTGAAGCCTGTCTAAAATAGAAGCAGGTGTAAGTGGAAGAATATAGCCTGACGTGAATCGTTGGCTGTCAGTAGAGGGTTATCACTAAACGCCTGTGTCCATGACCTCTTGACCCCTAATGCCTAAAACCTCTGACCTCTGAAATGACAGAATTTATTCTTTAAATCAGGACTGCTTGGTATTTTGCTGGAAACTGTGTGAAAACTGCAATGGTTTTGTGAATCTGTTTGAAAAGAACATGATAATGTTATTTAAAATAATAATAATTAACTTGACATGTAACTTAAGTGCATTTCAGATTATAATCAGCACTAGTCATCGTTGGGCTTAATTTATGTTGTCATAGACATTCACATTACTGATTAATTCCTTCGATGTATTATTACAGTTGCAAAGAAATGAAACGTTTTAGGTAAATGTCCCAAAACTTCACAGGATTTTTTGGAAACTTTCTGAAAATGTGGGAGATTTTTTTTGCAAAGTTTTCCAGAAGTGTACTGCCCCTTTGCAACCCTAATTATTACAATTATTATTAATTGTAGCAATAATAATAAATAATTATTAGTATTGTTAATATATTATTATTATTTACAAATATAATTTATTATTTATTTGTGAACTAATAAGTAAGAGAAAGGTTAGTTGAATAAAACTTTAAAAAAATGTAAGAAGCAGAAGTCATTATTATTATTTATTGGTAAGTTAACCAAATTAATAGTCAAATAACTTAGAGAGAGAGAAAAGGTTATAGATCGATAGATAGAAAAATATAATTCTTCGTAGTAAACCTACCGTTTTTTGGCATTTTACATTAATTAATTATGTGCATTTTCTGTATGCATGTAATCCTGATGACCTACAGTATCGGATTGGATTATTTGACTGAATTATTTGATAAACTGCTATATTAAGAATGCAAGTAACGAGGTCATGTGACGACTATCTGAAATGCCTGTATGCTGTTTCACATACTGTTTTTTTAAATATAATGCCGTGCAGTAATCTAGTATTTTATTCTGTGCGTAACCTTGATCTCGATATGCGCTGTAATAATTAGAGCAGATCCCATCACTCGCCTGCCCCCCCGATGGGTTCATTGGTGTTAAATTAGTGCCTCGGGGCATTTTTAATGAGGAAATGATCTTATGAATGGCTCATATAGTGTATGTTCTTCTAAACAAGGTTCATGTCGATGCACAGCCTGACAATGACCTGCCTTCATGGTCCAACATGATAGAATCACGTAACCCAGATGAGCTGGCGCTGGGTCAGACAGAGACCCAATATCCCTGTGAACCAATCCCAGCGGCCCGTCGATAAACACAACACAACCAGCCTTTCAGAACAAAACCACCAGATTCAGACCTGTTTACTCACTGGTTTGAAAGGAATAGTTCACCTGTAAGTGACACAGCTGTTTTCAATGATACATTTCAATAATGAACTCTCATTTTTGGGTGAACGGACCCACATGTAGATCTGAATGGGACAGTTTCATCATTGAAAACAAATTAAATTTACCTACATCACCATACTTCCTCAGTGGATTCATTACATGAAGAATTACAAACAAAATGTGTATTAGGTATTTTCTAAAATCTTGTCTAAATATGCAAATTAGTCATTATGTAGTTAAATATGCAGTAATATGCATATATTTAATGGAAGATAATCAAAATCTAATAATATAAATCTGAACATTGGATAGTGTTTACGAAGATTTTCTATTTCTCTTTTCATCACTCATAAATCAGAAAATACTGTTTTACTTTAATAAAGTGTTGTATAAAACCAGACAAATGATTAATGAACAACCCCTTCAGTAAAAGCCTCAAGGTGCGTTCACACCAGACGCGAACGACGCGAATCGCGCGAATGATTTACATGTTAAGTCAATGCAAAGACGCGAAAGACAATCCTGCGGCGCTATTCGCGCGAATGAGGCGGCGCGAATGGCGCGAATTGAGCGTTTTATTCGCGCGAATCGCGCGAGTTGAAAAATCTGAACTTTGGCGGATATTCGCGCCGCGTTAACCAATCAGGAGCTTGCTCTAGCAGTGACGTCATTACGAGCGGAGGCAGAAAATCCGAAACAACAATGGAGGACAAAGTAATTGTGGTTGTATGTGGGTACCCGGAGCTGTATATACATCTTCGTACTTTTACAAAAACAGGAATACATTTTGCAACGAGACTGGAGCTGCCTGGCAGAAGCCCCTCCCATGACGCGTATTCACGTCTGTTGTGTAGTGAATTTCACGCGCGAATGAAGCGAGTAAACTCAAAATGTTTAAGCGTCCAACTTCGCGCGAATAGCGCGATTTATTCGCGTCATTCGCGTCTGGTGTGAACGCACCTTCATACAGAATATAGATAGCTAGAAATAAAAGTGTAAAATTTGGAGCTGTTAAAAAACTCGTAGCCTGAAATTGAAATCTACAGATGCAAATAGATAAAGTGCAAAAATAAACACTTAAAAGTGTATTTTGAATGTTCTTTCCACTAGAATTTCAAAACTGACCAATGCGTGAAAAAACTATGTTTTTGCATGTAGCATCCTGCTTTAAATCAATGCAGCGATTGACCATCTTTCGACTTGAATTGAAGCGATAGCAGGGGTCTGTCATTAGTTTCGACCGCGTTCTGCATGCTAGTGAAATGCAATCTGACCCAAACCCTACATCGATGTCCTAACCGCTGTCCGACCCTGATTTAGCGCTCCGTCCACATTGTGGATGCTGAAAAAGACCCGTCCACTGGGTCTAATGTTCCTTCACTTCACAAAAGTGCCACTCTCGAGATTTATGAGCCGAACACAGTCATGCTTTGTGTCTCTGCCAGCATCCCTCCGTCTCCCAGAGGAGTGCGGAGAGAAGGATATGGACAGATAGGAGGACTCCCTTATTCTGTTACCTTTCTGGAGAATAATTACCCCTCTGATCTCACCAAGGGCTAGAGTATGTTGCCCCCAACACCTGCACAGGTCTCCGAGCAGTCATAGGGTGAATCCCATTTCTCTGTCTTACCCCTTCCCCTTCGTCTTACCCCTAGCCCTTGTCCCTCGAAACCGAGTGGTAAGCGCTAGGGGTGAAAACATACCCCTATGAAATGAGACGCCACTTGGTTACTGTTACGTCATCATACATCGTCGCTAGCTGCTGCTACGTCACCAGAGGAGACAAGTGTTGATCACAAACTCTCCGTCTAAAAGTGTGTGTTTGTCGATTGCGTGGGTTTTAGTGATGTTTTCTCTAGTCAGAGAAACGCGGGACTGTTGTGCAAATCAGCAATGTAACGTTAGCGTGGAAAAATAGCGATTTTTAAAAACGTTTCAATTAAGAGCATGGTTGCAAATATATATGTACAGGACTGTGTAGAGCACAAAACAAGACTGTCGTAATTTTAAATCAATTATTTAAGACGAAAATACTCTCTGGATGATCTGGCGCAGTGTGTTCTGGGTACCCCTTGGTTTCAAGTAAGCTCGCGAAAATGCTTGGTTTTAAGGGGTATCTACCCCTTCCCCTACCCCTCGATCAAAACCAGAATTAGCCCTTACTCTCACGTGAACGCGCACAACTAAGGGGAAGGGGTAAGACAGAGAATTGGGATTCACCCATAGATTCTTCAGATGGCTGCCGTTTCTGGTTCTTTTCTTAAACACACAGCAAGTACTCGGTAATCGATAACAGGGCTGAATAATAATGCTGGCCTGAGGCCAGTGAGAGCGTCACGCTTCAGCTGACAGGCCAGTGCTGTGTGTCACTGCTGTTTATCATGTTGGTCATGCATCTGTGTGTTTATGCCTTGCAAACTCAAATCATTCGTTTTGTGGTATGTATTCAATGCTGTTGTTTGGACCAGCTTATTTAATTTAAGTGTAGCAGTTTTATGTACTTATTTATCCATTTATTTTAGTGTAGCCTAAATGTATTTTCAAAACTTTATTTTATTTCAGTTTGCTGTCAAGGCAACATATCTAATTTTTGTTTGTCTTCTATAATGTTTATATTTTATTTTATGTCAGATTTATTTCAAATAATATAATTTGTAAAATACTTTTACATTTCTACTGATAGTACTGTAAAAGTAGGCAAACAATCAGTAATGCTTTGCATTTTTTTACATTTATGAATTCATATGCCATCCATATGCATATCCATATAACAACTTTCCTGAAACCGTGTTTATATATAGATGACATAAGCTACAGTTGTATAATCTGCCGCTATTATTGCATATTACTGTATACACACGTAGGTTGGTAAGATTTTTAAATGTTTTATGTCCACCAATGCTGTATTTATTTGACCAAAAATACAGTAAAAACAGAAACATTTTGAAATATTTTTACAATTTAAATAACCGTTTTTCTATGTGAATATATGTTAAAATGTCATTTATTTCTGTGATGCGGAGCTGTATTTTCAGCATCATTACTCCAGTCTTCAGTGTCACATGATTCTTCAGAAATCATTATAATATCCTGATTTGCTGCTCAAGAAACATTTCTGAAAACATTTGATTATTATCAAAGCTGAAAGCAGTTGTGCTTCATATTCTGTGGAAACAGACTTGTTTTCTTTAATAGGTCTTATTTTTCACTGACCCTTATCCTGTGGTTTCATGTATTTCTTGGCATGTGAAGAAGCTCCTGGTTATTGGAGGTCAAAGGTGAATCTGCAGTCTGTGTAGTGGAAAGCATTAGTTAAAGCCAGAGAGATTTGACAAACCAGTCAGTCTGAACCACTCAAGCACTTTAGATGTTTTCTTTGAATGGAAAGCAGGCCGAATGTTTTGATTTGGTTGGTGAAAAAGCCTCTCTATGTGAGGTGATTGAAAAAAGAGATCCATCTGCTCAACCAGTCAGTTGATGGAATAATATGAAGACCTGCAATGAGACCAGAAACATGTAAATGGGGTAAGTTTGGTTTTTAATGAGTGTCAGATTGTGTCGGGTCACAGAATGTGAGATGATCATTTTTAACCTCCGATTCCTAAAACAGGCTCATTCCAGAGGTAATCGATTTATTGGCTGATGGGAAGGCCATTCCGGCTGTTTTGAAGCATCTCAAAGCACTCATTGTGTCGGGTTGACTTGATTTCTCTTGCGTGCCATGAGTTATCGCACATGGGTGTTGTTTTTGACCAGATATGACTAATGCTAGCAAATTCTTTCTTGGGAAATGATCATGATTATTCCCTATTTGCATTTATAGCTTCCAGGGAAACATCTTCTGGTCTTTGTGCACTCTCAAAGGAATAGTTCAAACTAAAATGTATATTTGCTAAGTATGTCCTCACCCTCGGCCATCCAAGATGTAGATGAGTTTGTTTCTTTAGCATTCCATCACTTGCTCAACAATGGATCATCTGAAGTGAATGGGTGCCGTCAGAATGAGAGTCCAAGCAGCTGATAAAAACATCACAATAATCCACATTTAACTTCAAACCGTTGCTTCTGTCTGCAATATGAATCCATCATGCATAATAATGCTTCCTCCAGTGAAAAGTCATCTGCTGAATCAGGAGAGAAATCTGCACTGATAAAACACTGTTGACAAGCCAAAACAGCTCTAAACAAATATGTGGGTGGATTTTGTTGTGAGAGACAAGAGGAGATGGGCTTTTACAATGGAGGAATCATTACTATGGACTCCGGTTTTAGTTAGAAGCAATGGTTTGAAGTTAAAAAGATTATTGTGGTGTTTTTATCAGCTGTTTGGACTCTCATTCTGACGGCACCCATTCACTGCAGAGCATCCATTGGTGAGCAACTGATGGAATGCTACATTTCTCCAAATCTGATGAAGAAACAAACTCATCTACATCAAAATTTCAAGAAAATATATATTTTCATTTTGGGTGAACTATTTCTTTAAAAATAAGTGCCCCGAAATATTATTTTCTGCAGCGATGCACAGAAGAACTGTTTTAGGTTTCCAAAAGAACATTTTAGTGGACATTTCTTAAAATAACTATGTTCTTTCTTAATCCGAAGACCATTTGAATAAACTAAAGAACCTTTTTCCACTATATAAAAAACCTTTTGTGGACATTAAATGTTCTTCATGGAACCATTGATGACAATTAATTGTATTAATGAGTTAATTAATGCCACTGTTTTCTGTGTTGTTTGGGGAGTTGAGCAGTAAAACAAGAATTCAGAGATGAAATATTTCTGAAGGGAGTGTTTGAAGAGAAACAGATCTGTAGAGGAAAGAGCGGTCTGTGCCTTGAATGTGTTCTTGGGCCAGTACAAAACATCTTGTGTCAGTGAGGCTGTTTTTTACACTTCTGTAGCATTTATTTTTCTCCCTGAAGCTCGTCAAGGTCTCTTGCACCAAAACAGTCATAATTTAGTTTAACATGATCATTTTCAGCCCTCTCTCACTGACCTTTTTAACTTGTGAGCTCCATTCCAAGTGCACTATATTCCAAAGCACAGCTCTCAAATCTGATTTGCACTTACTTTAGTCTATTACATTCAAATATGTCGAATAGCGATCATGCACAGTGCTTCAGAAGACATGGAATATAACTTGTCAAAGTTTTAAATAAAGGTCATTGGAGTACGCTTTTCTATTTCTGGCTTTCTACTTCAAAATTTAATATTTCATTCAATGTGCTTTGCGTTTCTTTAATTACTTGCTAGCCATTTCTGAATTAAAACATCCTGTTTTCCATAATATGATGTCAGAATTTGATAGAAAACTGTCAGGATCTGTATCTTTGCTTGTGTTTTACGAGAATCCTGTGACTTTGTCAGTTGGGGTGGTGACGAACGGTTAAACCATGTGTGATGATGTTACCAGAAAGACACACGGGACCCAATCACAAACAACAGCTACTCTAGTACACTGACTCGTGGTCATTCAGGCTGTTTAGGGCCCATTGTGTTCTGAAGTGTTACATTGTAACATTAATCAGCATTCTAGAATGTTGAGTGCAACATTGTTAACCAGAACAATTAATATGCATATTTGCTCTTGCACTTGCAATAAAAACAGTATTTTTCTTGCTGTTTTGTAATGTTTGTGTTTGAAGAGTGTGCTAGACATACTCTCACATTCACATCTTCCCAGTCCATTCAGACACGCATCACATATCTGTAGCTTTAGCACGCCTCTGTCAAAAGTCTATTGTCTGAGGACTTGTTTATTGCAGAACTGGTGTAATTTCCCTTTAAAGTCACGATCTGTATCCGTTCTTCCAGAACAGCGGTTTCGGAGAGAGGAGTTATTAATTCAGACGAGTCAGCAGGTATAAGGAAAGACAGGCAAATTACATTTGGTAAATGATTGGCGTGTAGATGAGACGCAGGTAAACGAATGTACACGCACGTTTTTAGTGCAAAGACTGTTTCTTTCATAATGCCCTCAAATGATCTATTGTCAAATAACATGAACATTTTTATTGTTTATTAAAAAGTCTTATTACATTTTATTAAATCTTGGCATGTGCCATTATAGAAATTACAAAGAAATGGGAACTATCACATTGAAATAAAATTACTGGAATAGTATTTTATTTACAACTTTAGAAACATTCTACTTCATTTTAAAGTGTAGATGACCGATTTTATAAATCTGTATTATCAACTTGTTTTTAACATAATACAAAAATTATGTATTAAATAAAAAAAAATCTGTATTATGTACAAACTTTTCATGCTTCAATTAAAACTGAGCCTAAATAATTTAACATTTGATACTTTTATATTCATTTTCTAATGTTATTTTCTATAACTTGCCATTGAAAACAAGTATACCGAGTGCATCTATCTGCTTCAGATGTAAATAATTAAATAGTTTGATAATGATATTGTGCATATCTAATCACAACACTGAAATATCTATACTCTGCACTGCTAATCTGAATTTCTCTCTTCTTTTGTGTGTGTTTCCAGACTCATTTTAATTGCTAAATCCACACAGAGTAGTTTGTGAGATCAGCTCAAGTTTTGCGTTGTGTTCAGGAGCCTGTGTTGTCGTCCCTTGTGTAGTGGTTAAATTTAGGATAGAAATGCGATAAGAGTGGATCGGCTTGAAACCAGAACTCTGCCCAGCCCTAGTTAGAGAGCCGAGCGGTCCGTCTCAGTGCATTGAGGACACACCATGACCCTGTAAACAATAGAACAGCAAACACTGACCCAGCCCCCTCTGTGCTGCATGTGCATTGATTATATTCTGCTGTCAGCCGTCTCAAGTGTGCACGGCGATGCACACACACGCATGCAAGCGCACCAGCTGATCTGCCGTTATTGTTTTGCACCTGTCACAGAGGCTTCAAACGGTGTGTGTGTGTGTGTGTGTGCGCGTGTGTGCGCGTGTGTGTGCGTGCGCGTGTGTGTGTGTGTGTGTGAGCATGTTATCATCTGACATTCATATTTAATTGTCTTTTGACTGAGAGTGAACGTTGAGGTTAAACCGTCTTGATTTGAGAGCCGTTTCTGCACGACTGTGACGTTTGGCACATGCTTTTCTCAGAGAGAGAGAGAGAGAGAGAGAGAACAAGAGGGGAAGAGGAGGAGGTCTGAATATCTTCTCATTGCAGTTCAGTCCTCCAGAGCCAGACACAACCATCAACCTTTATGACACCCTGAACATTGCAGATTTACTCTAAATTATACACACGTCTGGAAGCAAACAGACACGTGTGAGACCAGCAGACTCTGAAATGATTCTCGATTGTTTTTTTGCATCTTTGTGGATTTTGTGGTGGTCGTCTTTGAGGTTCAGAGCGTCTTTACTGGCACTTGGTAAGTTTAAGTAATGCCTTTTGTTTTTGGGGGGTGTTATTGGATGCATATAGTGTGAACTTATAGACAGTAGATTAATTGGATGTTTGAAGGAATTTGGTGAGTTTAATGTTTCTTGCCTTTTTTAAATGTTATTGGAAGCATTTTGCTAATTTAACACATTGGTAACAGATTAATTGAGCACCTGCAGATATTTTGAGTTCTTTTAGTTTTTTCTTTTAAGGCTTTTAGTTATATCATATTGTGAATTTAACATCGGCAGTAGATAAACTGCAGACTTGCATGTTGGTTTGAGTTTAAGTAATGTTTCTTGGATGTTTTTTATGCATTTTGCCTATTTCAATAGCAAGCAATAGATTAGTTGCACATTTTAAAGGTTCTGTTGGTTGTTTGTTTGAAGACATTTGGTCAGTTTAAGTAATATTTCTTGTTTTTGGGATATTATTGGATGCATATTGCTAACTTTAATAACATGTAGACAGTAGATTAGTTAAGAATTTTACAGATTCTGTTAATTGCTTGAAGTCTTTGATTTTTGTGTGTGTGTGTTTCTTGTTTTTTTGCAAGTCAAGCATCACTGTTACTAATATTCATACTGAAGATTATTATATTTACATGCATATCCTGCACACATGCATGATACCTCAAATCAAGGACATTAGCAACTGAAAAGTACCTGCAACACCCTAACATCAAGCAAGCATTGCTCAAAAAACACCAGAAAATGTGAAGATCCTGTCTTGTATTGTCTGTAAAATCCTCCTTTCAGTCTTGGTAGGATGTAGTTTATTGCGGCTGTGGCATGTGTCTGTACGTTTCCTTCAGCTGTGATCAAATGCATATTTAAACCTCGGCTGTAATCAGCGTTTTCTCTCTTGTGTGTGTTGTGTGTGTGTGTGTGTGTGTGTGTGTGTGTGTGTGTGTGTGTGTGTGTGTGTGTGTGTGTGTGTGTGCCGAGATCAAAGCGCACACACTCGTGCCATTCAAGACCCAATCTGTCCGACTTCAAAGTGCACAGGGATCGTAGATGCAGCATGTGTGTGTTTGCACTGTTGATATGGAAAAACCTCAACAAAACATCTGATTTGAGGAATCAAAGCACGCGCTGAACTTTAATACTTAGGGTTAGAGATTTGCTCACATAATAGTCATGCTTATTGTTGCAAACCGCAATAATAATTTCATGGTCAAGCATTCAAGTTGCAATCAAATCCTAATGAATAAAATCAAACTTAATATTCTCATCACTCATAAAATGTTAAATGCTTTATGAATGTTTTGCATGTTGTTTAGATGGAGTTTGTGTTTGCAAATAGCTTTTTTGTAGAAACCCTGGTTGCAACCTCTTCCTAATGGAATTTAATCTCAAGTTTTAGACGTGAATAATATAACGGTGCCTGGAAAATGAATACCTTTGTGATTGGGAGAATTTGATTATGGCTTGTGTTTTCCATCTGCTTGCAGATTTATATCCCGGTCGAAGCACCTCAGGTTCTTGGAATCGTTGAGGAATTTCATACCCTCATTGGAAACTTTTGGAAATATAACAATTGGGTCGTTGGCCATATTGTGGAAACCCACAGAACTGGAACGTTTGCATGCTGTAAATGTTCTGAGCGTCTCCTCGTTCCTGAAGCAGTGTATTGAAGGAAAAAGAAGCATTTGACCTTTAGTGGCCGTTGCATTCTGGGAGAGCCCTGCAGGGATCAATGAACGTTTGGGTAATTAGCTGCCTGCCATTGTTCTGAGGTGAGAAGGAATCTGGGTCTTTATGGAAATCCAGCGTTGTTTCCAATCCAGGGGTTCAAAGCAGAGATGTTTCACACATATACATGAGCTGTAATGCTTTTATGCATAATTGTCAAAATGTCTCAATGAATCCCTGATGGCCATTCTTTGTACCTGTATGTTAAACTGTGATTTATGACATGATATTTAGCATCATGTGCTGCTGTGTTGTGGGTTCCAGAGTGCAGACGGGCATAAACCCTAATGAGGAGAAGTGGGCCAGACGCCTGCCATACGTTTGTCTCCCAGAGGACTTCAGCGACGTCTCAGACTCGAGCCTCGAGGCGTTCTGGAGACAAAACCACATCAAAACACTCCGATGCGTCCTCTAGAGCCGCCAAGAACCAATTCAAAACCAATTAGACAAAGTGATGCAATTCATTAGTGGCTTTTCATTGGTGGTATTTGTTACTTAAGTGATGATTTTTAATATTCTGGTTAATAAAATCACACAAACGTTTTATTTATTTGAATAAATCTATATTTTTGTTCAGCAAGGATGCATTAAATTGATCAAAAGTGACATTAAAGATATTTAGAATGTGACAAAAGATTTCTATTTAAAATAAAAGCAGTTATTTTGAACTTACTACTCATCAAAGAATCCTGACAAATACAATGCATCCCAGTTTCCACAAAAACATGAAGCAGTGCAACTAGCTTTAACATTGATAATAATGAGAAATGTTTCTTGAGAAGGATCACGTGACACTGAAGACTGGAGTAATGATGCTGAAAATTCAGTCATACATTAGATTTTAAAATATATCCACATAGAAATGAGTTATGTAAATATAATGAAGAGACATCGTTGAAAAATATGAAGAAATGGCCAAACTGGTAGTGTAATGATCTAGTTTTCTTCCTGTACCTGGTGTAATTGCTCTCTTTTATTGGCTTGATGTTGATATGCTGAATCATTTATGAAGCTGACAGCATGCTGCAGTTTTAATCTGTTTTGTAAAATCATCCTGTTGCGCTCATATCTGTTCCAATATAATGATATGAGGGGGAAAAAAACACACATACACATACAAGCCCTGTAAGATATCGCTCTATTTTTAGCACTAATGATTTATTCAACAGTTTTGGGGTTTTTTCTCTTCGGTTTCTCTGCTTTAGGGTCTCTATTCATCTATATATTGCTCATAAAATGCTCGTCCCGTTGTGCTGGTGAATGTGTCTAATATTCCTGTCGTTAATGAGATCGGATTCCTGAACGTGTTCTGTTCGTTCTCCGGGGTTCCGCCGTTGCCATGGCGAATCCCCCACCAAGCTGGCGGAAGCCCCTCTGTCCTTCAGCGGAGGCTAATTGAGAGCGAGTCAGCCGTGGTTGTGTGTATCGGCCCCGTATCGCTCCCTCCGAGCGCCTTTTGTTTGCAAGAACAGCCGGAGAACCCATAGCAGTTCTAAATCTATTCTATTTAACGTGAAAATCATAATATCTACCATAATACAATATGAATTCATTGTTGTTGCTATGAATCGCTTTGTACTTGGAATAAACAGGGATCTGTTCAACTACATTTCTCAGTGTAACTGCTTGCTGCTTTTTAGTACAAAGGCTAGTATATTGGTTAAAAGCAGGTTAGTAATGACGAATGCAATGTTACTTTTCACTGACGATATTTCAGCAATCAAGTTTGGGGTCTCATGGGTGTTGAATCTGAATTAGTGATGCGTAAATCATAAATGAATTACTCTTGGGAGTGGGGGTTAAATAAGTGTAATACGAAATATGTTGCGAGAATGTTGTTGTGCTGTGAAGTATTCAGTAAATAAATAACATTTATAGTACAAAATTAATTTCTGTTGTGTGTCGGATTGTATTGCTTTCGGGAGCCGGTTTAAATTGCTCTTGTGAGTCGAATCAAGTCAGTATGAATCATGTTTTGGGAGTCATGTTGAATCGCTCTTTGGGATTCGGATTTGAATCACTCATGGGAGTCATGTTGAATTTCATTGCGCTCTGCTTCGGGAGTTTTTGGCATTTGGAATCACTCATGGGAGTCATGTTGCTCACTCTCTGTCAGAGGATTCGGATTTGAATCACTGCATGGGAGTCATGTTGAATCACTCTTTGGGATTCGGATTTGAATCACTCATGGGAGTCATGTTGAATCACTCTTTGGGATTCGGATTTGAATCACTCATGGGAGTCATGTTGAATCACTCTTTGGGATTCGGATTTGAATCACTCATGGGAGTCATGTTGAATCACTCTTTGGGATGTGAATCTGTAGAGCCAAATGAGTAAGCAAAGCCAACTGAATCATTCTGAATGTTGATGCCCTGACTCATTTGAAGTGAATGAAATGCACTCAAGACCACATAACTAGTTTCCCCACAATGCACTGAACTTGACCTTACATTTCAAGTGAGATGAATGAACCAGAAGTAATATTACCATCTCTTTATTATTTCTTTAAAGACTCATTATTTGATCAGCCTGACAAAAATGTAGACACAAATGGCATTTAAATAACAAAATAACCATGTTTCTAAGATAACTAGACACCACCTCAGAGTAGAGTTCATGAGACAATGCAGCATACTACTGTTTGAAAGTGTTGCATACTATTTTATGTGCAATAGCATGAAGTGTGAAGTAAGCAGGACGTTAGGATTGTATTCAGTGCCTTTGTGTGTGCAAGTTCAAATATCTCCCCCTCCTCATGTGAAAGTCCTTGTGTCCTCTCCACAGATCCGTGAAGAGCTCTCTGCTCCATCTTCAGCTGCCTAAGACGTGAACCCCAGAAAGACTCTTAATGAATCAGTATTCGCCGCTCGATGCCATGGCGTTCAAGTGAGTAGTTTCCACATCTATATGTTGAATGCGTCCTCTGTCGTCCTGCTGCTTGTCATGTATGATCTCAGTCCCTATCATCAGGTTAGGTGGGATGCGGGGCGAACGCATGGAAAGCATTGGCATATAAAGGGTCTTTTCTCCAAAGGGCCCCTCGGAGACGTTTGGCATTCGCATGGAAGCTGATTTGCATTGCATCTTGGCCGAGTCGAGTTTTCTGATGCTGGCTGCTCTCTTGTTTTTCTGTTTGGTTCTTTCTTTCTCTTTTTCTCTTTCTTTCCTGCTTGCCTTTGCCAGTTAGAAGACAATAAGGAATGGAAAAGATGAGTGTTTTCAGAAGGTGTTAGTCAGATGAGGGTGTTTTGAAAGAGTTTGACACACAAATAGAGTCTTTTTGACAATGCACTGTAGTCTATGGGCTGAAATGTTCTCTGTGCAAGTATTGGTGCATTCTGAAATGTGTCAGAATCATAATTCATAACCAGTGCAAGTATAAGTTTGGTTTGTTTCTGTGCAAAGGAGTGCAGTGGAATCAAGTAGGGCTGCATGCATGATATTGGGTAAAAAGAACCCCACAGATTTTGTATTAACTTATTATTGATTAATTTATTAATAATATCTAATTTTCTGAGATAGCACAATGCAGAAGCTTTTTTTTGCATACAGGAATTTTCAACGGTTTAGTTAAATAGCTATATTTAATTAAGAATTATAGAATAATTTGTGGGTTTTTTTGAGAGTGCATCTGCATAGAAAAAAAAATAATTCAAAAAGCTAAAAAAATCTACATCTTACCATACTTTTAGCCATTTAATTTTTTTTGTTTTTTTTATTGTGAGTTTTGTTAGAAAATACAAAAAAAAAAAAAAAAAAAAAAAAATTCTTTGCTTTATTTAATTTTAGTTAAATGTTTTTAGTTAATTTTGTCATTTTAAGTCGTGTTTTCATATTTTAAATTCTTTTTCTTTTATATCAAATAAAAATAATAATAAACCATGAAATAAACTATATTATCAGGGTTGAACAATCTGCTTATGATTTTTTTATTGTAATTTTGGTTAAATAAAAATGTTAAACGAAATGTATTTAGAAAATATATCAATATATATTTATAATTTTTTGTGCAACTGTAAAATTTGTTAGAATTTCTTAATTTTCAAACTTTAAACTAAAGCCTGGATTTTCCAGTCTGAACAAGTCCGTGTATGATGGTCACAGTATCCCATGTTTTTAGTTTCAGGCTTTATTCTATCCAGTCGGAGGATATCAAACATGATTTCGGATGATTTTAGAACACACATGTTTTCATCTGTCACGCGTCTCCATGTTTCTGAGTGAGTTCATTATGATCGGAACAACTTTAAAGTCTGGTAGTTTATGATCCTCGGTCGTGTAGTGTATGATGCCCAGTTTTCCTTCGTCACTATTTATAAACTCTGTAAGTGTATGACGCCAAGTGTTTTAAAATCTGTTCAGATATTAAAAGTCGATGCAGTGTATTCAACCCTTAAGATGCTGAAACACTGTACCATGAGCTGCTCATGTGTAAATGAACACTATGCTGCACTGAAACTTGCATCTCATATATTTAATTAAAATGTAGCCTTTGATTGCATTAAGCCACATCATGGCATCTTTTAATTCTGATATATGATGCAGCTTTGGATCAAGTGACACCGTCTGCATTTGCCGGCTTGTGTAGAATTATATTTTGGCATAAGAGTTTTCTTCATGCTTATAGTCCAGTGGGATGCTTTTAGTTTTTATGCCAAGGCTCTGGAAAGCTTTGAGTTAAATAATCAAGCAGACTGATGAATATTTAAATTCCAGGATAGTAATGTGATGCATGCTGATTTGAGTGTCTCTGGTGAAAGTGCAGAGTGGCTCTTGATGTCAGACGTTCACCGCTTCAGCCGGGGGGGTAAATGAAGTCGTCCGTCACGCTGACGTCTCTGTTAACGATTGAAGGCTGTCAGCGTCTCACAGGCATTCTGTGGAAAGTGTTGCATCGGCCGAGATAGCCGAAACATCATCATTTAATGCGTTTTCGCTGATTTTCAGATGAACAAGCGAATAGTTCATAGCTCTTATTTTCTAATAGTGTCAGCAGTCCTGAGGTTTGAGTCTCTTTTAGAAGGTGTTTGAGTTTGAGGATACGTCTCATAGTAACTAGATCTGTAGTTAGGAGAATTTCATTTTTATTCAGTTATGTACTGTTTATTATATGCTATATTGTGAATTTAGTCATGACTTGTGACTAAAAGGCATGAAGTACGACATGCAGTGAACTATATTGACAATACAGCACTATCTCCATTTCCTTCTTGCTATTAGAAAATGTGTACAACATTTTTTTTAGCAAGTTTCCATACATTTTTTTATTACTGTCTATTATTATTATTATATATTTAGTTTTATTTAAATATAATAATAGTAGTTATTATTATTATTATATTAGATATTGGGGTAAATTCCAGTGTTATTTTAGTATTAGTGAGATACTGTAAAAAAAAAAGAAAGAAAGTATAACTTTTTTATATTTTATTTTAATTAATGTAATTTGATAAAAATAAAAAAATGGTAAGTTTGTTGTTTTTCATGTTTATATACTTTTATTTTTTTATATCAATTAAACAGGCAAAATATTTTTTTAATTTTTAATTTATTTAAAATAACAAAAAAATATATTTTATGGTTTTGGTTTCAGTTTTAGTTTAGTTAACTAACAACCCTGAGAAAGTCATATACTATTATAAATAATAGTGATGGTAATAATAATTATTATTATTTAGTTCATCTAATATATTCATAGAATAGTATTAACCATTATTAATATAAAAAATCACATTAATCACAATGTTAATTGTATTAATATTAATTATTAGTAATATTGTTTATCATATTAATGAGTATCATTAATAAATAAAATAATATTTAACTGTATTGATTATTTATTAAACAAATGTATTATTTTAGGAACTTCACACTTTACAATGAAAAGAATAGAGATGTCAAGACTACTCTAAATGCAGAAGTCATGTTTTATCATTTAAATGTTTGATCATGCCTTCCTCTGAGACTTCTGAAAGTGTCTTAAGCCTGGAATACACTACATGATGTTTGCCCTGATTTTACAGTCTGAACAAGTCCGAGCCAGTCTGCAGATTACCGCTGGCAGATTCCTCAGAAAATCTTGTAGTGTATGATGGCCACAGACTCTGATTTTATAGCTTCAGACTTTGACTGTACAAATACATCTACTGATGCTACTGGACACATCTTCAGTGATGTTCCTGGAATCATTGGGTGTTTCGGGTCTTTCAACATCATACACCCTCATCCAGGCGACCCAGCTGAGGCTGATCAGACCCCAGCTTGTGTCCAGTTGGCGAATCTAGCTACTTTGCCCCCATGGATCTCCTCTCTTGAGCCATAGCCATCTTGAGGCTTTCTCTGCTGCTTCGGTGGTATTATAAATAGCTCTTCTCCTCCTCACTCCATCGATGCCTAACAGACTGAAGGCTCTGCACAGGGATCGGGCAGCAAAGCCCCTGCTTCCGACCTCGATTGGGAGACACCTTGCTCTCCATCCGGCTTGTCGACACTCGCTGACTAGTCCCTCGTACTTGGCG
This sequence comes from Ptychobarbus kaznakovi, assembly GCA_027422405.1. Classification (NCBI taxonomy): domain Eukaryota; kingdom Metazoa; phylum Chordata; class Actinopteri; order Cypriniformes; family Cyprinidae; genus Ptychobarbus; species Ptychobarbus kaznakovi. The sequence goes on along the minus strand of JAPDDN010000517.1, from coordinate 21,404 downwards.
AGCTTCCTTTCAAAGGCCTCTTCCAGGCGGTCTTCCCAAGGGACTGTTAGCTCCAACAGAACCACTTGTTTGGTGGACTCAGACAAGAGAACAACGTCTGGTCTTAAGGTGGTGGTCACAATGTGGTTGGGGAACTTGAGTTGCTGCTCCAGGTCCACCAACAGCTGCCAGTCCCTCGCAGTGGCCAGGATGCCTGTAGATGTTTTTGCAGCTGGTCTTGGCTGCTCTCCAGCTCTGATGAAGGTGATGGCTTGCTGCTTGGAGGGGCGGGAGCGCTTGGCCCACTCGACTCCTGCAGCAATGGCTTCAGCGATGGCCTTCAGCACCTGGTCATGTCTCCACCTATACCTCCCCTCTCCCAGTGCCTTTGGGCAGCAACTCAGAATGTGCTCTAGTGTTCCACGCCTGGAGCACAGTGGACATGCCGGTGACTCCACTTTGCCCCATATGTGAAGGTTTGATGGGCTAGGAAGCACATCATATACCGCCTGGATTAGAAACTTGATCCGCTGTGGCTCTGCCTTCCACAGCTCCGCCCATGTCACCTTCCTCTCGATCGCGTTCTCCCATCGTATCCAGGCCCCTTGCTGCCTCATTCCCACTGTCCTGCAGGTTCTCTCCTCCTCGACCACTGCTCTCACCTCCTCCTGGACTAGGCAATGCCTTTCCTTCCCTTTGATGGTGTCAATGTGGGGAGTTGAATAGGAACCCAGTCCAGCCCTGCCTCTTGCTACCACTCCCACCAGCCTGTTGTGATCTAATCTTGCCTCTGCTTGTCGAACAGCCCCTTCAGCCTTCCACTTCCGACCAGTCCTAACTTCAATTCCAGCCTTTGCCACCTTTGAATCGCTTGAGTCTCTATACTGCAACACTTCCCTGGCTCTCGTTACCTTGAACTCCTCTTCCAAGGACTTTAGTGGTAGTTGCAGTTTGTTGCGGTGCCCATAGAGTGCGATGCTGCTTAGACTTTTTGGAAGCCCCAGCCATTTTCTGAGGTAGCTGCTGACCTTCCTCTCTAAGGTTTCCACAGTCGAGATTGGCACTTCATAGACGAGGAGGGGCCACAGGATCCTGGGAAGAATTCCATGCTGGTATAGCCAAGCTTTGAACTTCCCTGGCAATCCAGACCGGTCCACTGACTTCAGCCATCTATCCAGCTCAGTGCAGGTTGACTGGATGGATGCTGCGTCCCTCAGGGTGCTGTCAAACACCTTGCCTAAGCTTTTAACAGGCTTCTCGGTGACGGTCGGTATTGTTGCCCCTGCAACACTGAACCGGGACTTGTCATCTACTTTTCCTTTTCTCAGCACCATTGATCTCGACTTGGCTGGTTTGAAACGCATCCGTGCCCACTCCATTAGCTTTTCGAGACCCTTTAAAATCCACCGGCAGCCTGGAACTGAC
>JAPDDN010000517.1:0-15000 GCA_027422405.1 Ptychobarbus kaznakovi | reverse complement strand
TCTCTCTCTCTCACTCGCTCTCGCTCAATCTCTCTCTATTCTATTATAAACATTTTATAAATTATGAAATGTTAATGTTCAAAATAATTGTATTTGTATAGTACAATAAAATGCAGCTCAGTGTTTCACAGGGTGGCATATGACAAATATAGAAAAATAGTAATACAAAATATACAAGTATTATCATATTTATATTTAAAAAATCTTGTGATAATTCACTATAGAATATTTAATAATAACAATATAATTATAAAATGCATTATAAAAATAATTATAAATAAAATGCAGCTCAAAGTGTGGGGTGGCATATGAAAAATATAGAAAGATAGTACTAAGAAAAAAACATTGTTACAAATAATAATAAAAGTGATGGTAATAATATTTAAAATAATAATAATTGCATAAAAATATTAATCTAACTAAGAAGTTCGTATTGTAATTTCCCTGTAAAATATAGACTATTTATAAAACAAAATATAATTATAATGATAAATGTAGTACAACTGTAAAATTACAATACTAATAATCAATACTATTTTTAAAAGGCTGAAATATCAAGCTTTTATTCTGGTGGAAAATTTTATTATTTGTTTTGTCCGAAAATGAAATAAACACCAAGCCATTTGGTTATATTTTGATTAATCGTGCAGCTCTATCCTCAGCTATACCCCTCATATCTAGTTTATGTGATGAAAACACGTATAATGACCAGGTTTGGTGTCAATGTTTGAATGTTGTGAATTAATCAAGCGCAAACTTTGAGATTTATGCTAGAAGGGAAGATTGTCAGAAGTCTTCAGGAAACGTATTAACTCTTCTGTCTCCTCTGAGAGCAATAATAACAATATCGTGCTCTTGTGTTGTAGTGCCAGTCGTCTTCTCATCAATCACGCGCGTTTGTTCTCCGATCAGCTTGCTAACAATCGAATAGTCGTGTCAGTGTTGATAAAAGCGTGAGGGCGACCCGTGACAGCTTCACTTCCTCCGGCTCTGTTTGAGCGTGACTGACGGCTCTATCGCCGGATGTTGTGTGACGCGGCGTGTGACCGTTTCCTCTCGCTGGAGAGAGACGTGACCTTTGACTCGTAGCTCATCAGTGATCTGACGGGAGATCCCGACACCTGTCCCAGCGGGACGAGAAACACCAGAGGAAGGACGCTCTGAATGTCTTTATAACAAACAGATGAAGACATCTTCCGGCTCTAAGTTAGCTGACGGCTTATCGCCGGATGTGACGCGGCGTGGACCGTTTCCTCTCGTTGGAGAGAGACGTCTTTTATAGCTCATCAGAATTATTACTGGAGATCCCGACACCTTAAGGATTGATTATGTATTATAACAAATTGTATTATTATTTATTAGAGTAAATTTTGTCCGTTTTCTCTAGTTTTTTATTATTTGTTGTATTCCTTTTTCTTACTTTTTTTAATTTGTTCTCGTTTTTTAGCATTGTTTTTATCTATGTTTTTGTCACCCTGAAGCAGTGCTATACAAATAAGTGTTATTAATTTTTTTCTTCATTAGAAATTTGTTTCTTGTAATTTATATATTTCATATTTATTTTCTATATTTATTCATATTATTCATTACTATTTTTCTGTCTTTTTTATTTACTAACATGAGAATAATTATTTATTACAAAAGGAGCTATATATTTATTATTATAAATGATATTATTTGAATTTATTTACTTATTTTCTTAATATTCTAAATGTATTTATTATTTTTAATTAGCAAAATTTTTTTTTCAACATTTATTTTCTTGTATCCTAGAATTTGATTAAATGCCTTCCTGAATAAACAGCAATTAAATGACATTGCACATTTTGTAATCCTTTCATTTTGTTTATGTGAATGCCATATTTAAACATTTGTAACTATTAATCTAACTTCAACTTAAACAATTATGTTACAAATCAAAAATACTCATTTGTCATCCATACATGCCACACACTAGGAGTGTTTTCATTGTGAGTGTATATAACTGTGATGTACATTTTGTTGCACTAAACTGCAGCTTGTTGGAAGAAGTAGCTCTGATGCTCAGCTAATTAGGCCTGAGTTCATTACACCTAAATATCATCACTCATATCTAAACACATTTTCCGAAACCAGTTTCTCAGGTTATGTTCCTCTACTGACCCATCGATCCATCTGCGGTTAATGCTGATATATATGACTCTTCTCAGACCGGATAAACAGACGTTTGTGAGGATGCATCACTCAAATGAAGCTCTGAAGAAATGAGCATGCAGTATAATGGGTAATTGTGTGTTTGTGTGCGCGGGCATTACGTCCGCATGACTTGCTGTGATTGTCTCTGGCTGGTTTATTCACCCCTCGACTCAGTCCCGTTAACAGACGCTTGAGCGCTTTCTCTCTGACCTACATTAAAGTGTATTACTGATCGTTTCTTCTGCAAAGGTTAATGATCTCGCTGATATGAACCAGAACCAGAACTAGTCAAGAACACAGCGACTTGTTAGTTTGATTTTGAAGCATGTAGTAGTTGTTAAAGGCTAGTCTGTGTCTGTGGGGGTTTATCTGGTGAATAAAAGCACATGGACCACACATCAGAAATAAATTACATTTATTCCCAATAAAGATTGACCGATAATCATTTTACTGATATTTACTATTGTTTCTAGGGCTGGAAAATGTGGTGAAAAGGTTTTGTAATTTACATATCAATATGATGATGATAATAATAATAAATGTATTATTAATAGTAACAGTAATAATAACAATAATGGTAATTTATACTACTGCTACTACTAATAATAATAATAGGCTAATAATAATATATTCTTATAATAACATACTTCGATTTGAATAGCACCTTTCAAACATAAAATGCTCAGTGTTTCACAGGGTGCCATATGAAATATAGAAAAATAGTAATAAGAAAAATTAAACAAACTGAAGTGAAAAATTTGAAAATATATTATAATATTAATAAAGTGAAAATCTAAAAATATTTAATAATAAAATATTTTTTATTGTAATTATTATTAATTTTTAATAAGTGTAGTATTTCATAGTATAATAATAAACTGCTTAGATTAAATATCAGAAAAAAATATTATCGGTCAGTCTCTATCGGGAAGAAATTGAATTGTCCGTTTATTTCTAATTATTATATTTTATTTTATATAATTTTATTGCATAAGAAGAGGAACTAAATCGCTTACAGTACATTATATGTCAGACCCGATTATTGGTCCCCCCCCATGTGCTTTTAGCAACCAGATAGACCTCCTCGGTTCTTAAACCACAGATATTGAAGCAGTTTTCTTAATCAGATATTAGTTTTATAATATCAAACTAGGGCTGTGCAATTAATTGCATGTGATTCTCATGTGCATCTCGTCAGTAAAGCCGGGTCCGTGATTGGCGGTAAATCTCCATCACCTGCTTTCAAATGAAGCGGCAGTTCACTGACAAACCAGGCAATATCGCGTTCATAATCAAATGCGATTCATCTGCGATATTTAACGTGATTATTGCCAAGCTCGTCAGTGAACTACGGCTCTGTGTATTAACTGCCGCTTCATTTGAAAACAGGTGATCGCATGCGATTAATTGCACAGCCCTATATCAAACCCATAAACACCGTATCTAGAGTGACCAACTAAAACTTATCCCTCGGTTTGCACCCAATAGCTACTTTAAACTGTTTAAAATGAATAGTTAATGATCTATGCAAAGATTATAAACTCCCTTGACACTTATCGGTGAAAATATTTGACTTTTTTGCCTGTTGTTAATATTATATTTGCTGTTGTTATTGTAAAAAACATGCTATGTTTTAGTGTTGTGATATGAAAATGAAGTTAAATGAAAACATTAAATAAATATAGGTTATCAGACATATATAAATAATGGGTATCGATTATAAAAAACAATATTGGTTGATCTCTAATTCCCTAGCGCTTATGCTTTAAATGGCTCTTTTATATTGTAAGTGTTTTACAGTCAGAAATGCATGCCTCATTGATTGGATGAGAAGTATTTGCATGCTTATATGAATGATGCTTTTGTATTTGAGAGATTCTGTTCATGAGGTTATCAAATCTAAATGTAAATGAATGTGTAAAGCTGCTGAGCTCATCTTCCTGTGCCTTTAAGTGAACTGAAGTGAATCATGACCTGTATCTGAGGACGGTATCATGACATTTGCATTCAGACCCATGCCGTTTCACCAAACATGCTACAGTACTGTTTTTTAACTATTTTACTGCTATAAACATGTCAAGCTATTGAAGAGCCTCCAGCATCTTATGTCTGATCTTGCATCTATTCTCACATCTCTATCTCTATGATTGCTTTGCTTCAAATTTAACACATTGTTTCCCTGTTGTTTATGTGAACGGAGGCATATTCACTGCAGTTCAGTCCAAACCGAGACACGCTTTAATGTCTGCTTGAGTGTTTTATAACTGTTCAGATGTTAATAAGTCTCTAAAATAGGCAATTAAAGCGCACCTATTATGCACTTTTTACAAGATATAATATTGCCTTGGGTGTCCCCAGAATGTGTCGGTGAAGTTTCAGCTGGATAATGTCATTTTGAGATGAGCTGTTTTGGAGTGTATCGCTTTGAATGCAAATGAGCTGCATATTCCCGCCGCGTCCCCAGAAGAGGGCATCGCGTATACGTCTTTCTGCATTGCATATCTACAGCAATAAATAGCTGTGACTTGACTGAGAGCGAGAGAACTGGTGTTTAGCTGTGCATATGAGAAGCCCAATGCACTGAAAGTGGGACGAAACAGCGCGATGTTACAGAGCATTTATCATTTATCTATCTATGTATGATAAATGTGAACTTTTGCTTTTTTGATTCATTTTTGTTGTGCTTTTTGTTTTTGTTTCAGTTGACAAACTGGACAATGTTATATTGTTTCTTAAGTAGATAAAGATGGATAACTGCTTAATGGTTTGGAAATACAGTTTAGAATTGATATGATTTAATATATGACCAATGCCATTAATATTTAGCCTCATATCGGTTCAAAATAAGTGCTAGTGTTTTATAGGTTGTGCATCCTGAGAAAGAAGCGTCTCTGTTTGTATGCTGTCCTTTATATGCTCTCGTGTGTGTTTTCACTCTTTAACATTCATCCGTCTGTACATCAGTGTGTGACTCCATGATAACCCTCTCCTCATCTCTGTGTCTCTTCAGCCGGCGGCTTTTGTAGTTCTCTCTGAAGGACGGATCTTCAGGTGTAGTCGAGCATCGTGGGAGAGTTACAGGTCAGAAATCCCTCCTCTGTCCCGTGTGCTTTGGGGCTTTCGCTCGCTCTCATTGGCTGAGCTGCATGCGATGACATCACTGCATGAACCCGACGGATGGACCTTCCTGTCGCTTTAATCCTGCATGTTTGTTTTTCCTCGTTTTGATCTTTTGCTTGAGTTGGAAATCCTGCTTGTCCATCCCAAGTGTTTTTTTGTTCTCCTTGGTTGTGTTGAGATTTCTTTCCCTCACTTTTCCTGCAGTTTACCTTCTTTTCTTCATTTGCAAAAGTCCACAGAGTGCGTTTATTTCATCTTTTTTTCTGGCTTCATGGTTCTTTGTCTTTGATTCCGTGATGTGTGTTTGAGTTTGTTTTTCGCAAAGATGAAGTCATTTTTAACATTAAGAGACATGGAGTCTGTAATACATGCTCTCTCATCCAGATTAGACTCTCTCTTCGTCTTTCACAGTCTGTGTCTCTTCAACTTGCCTCAAAATGCTCCGCTAGATTCTCTCTCTCTCTCTCTCACCAGCTCTCTCTTCACTCTCTCTCTCCAGTTAAATCTCGTCTCTCATTTTAAATCATTCTGTTCTCAAAGGTTCTCTCTCGCTCCTCTCTCTCTCCTCTCCTTTCTCTCTCCCTCTCTCCAATCTCCTCTTTCTCTCTCTGCTCCCCACCCCCTCCTCCATCTCTCCTCTCTCTCTCTCTCTCTCTCTGTCTCTCTCTCTCTCTCGCTCTCTCTCTCTATCTCTCGCTCTCTCTGTCTTTCTCGCTCTCTCTCTCTCTCGCTCTCTCTCTGCTCTCTCTCTCTCCTTCTCTCTCTCTCGCTCTCTTTCTCGCTCTCTCTCTCGCTCTCTCTCTCTCTCTCTCTCTCTCTCTCTCTCGCTCTCTCTCTCTCTCTCTCTCTCGCTCTCTCTCTCTCTCTCTCTCTCGCTCTCTCTCTCTCGCTCTCTCTCTCGCGCTCTCTCTCTCTCGCTCTCTCTCTCTCTCTCTCTGCTCTCTCTCGCTCTCTGTCTCTCGCTCTCTCTCGCGCTCTCTCTCGCGCTCTCTCTCGCTCTCGCTCTCGCTCTCGCTCTCTCTCTCTCTCTCTCTCTCGCTCTCTCGCTCTCTCTCTCTCTCTCTCTCGCTCCTCTCTCTCTCGCTCTCTCTCTCTCCCTCTCTCTCTCTCTCTCATATATCCTGCTTGTGCTTGATCGCTCTAATAAATCGACAATATTATGTTATTGATGACCTACCAATACTCTGCTAACAGCAATGTCATTTTAGTATCAGTAATTTCCTTATTTTAATGTTTGTATTTTTTATAATTTATAATAATATAATATATTTTTTTTATTGAAGTTTTACTAATAATTTTTAATGTATATAATTTTTGTTTATATATTTCAGAAAATTTTAGTTATCTTTGTACATTTTGTTAAACTAAACAAAAAAAATGTTGCTTTGACAAATAGTGGTCAAAGTGGTTATTTTTTTAAATAATGTATTTACATTTTTTCTTCATGTGAAAAAATAGCTATTTATTTATAATTTAATTTAATAATGGATTATTTAATTTACTTTTATTATTTTTATTTTATTATTTATATTTAAATATCACATTCAGAATTTATATTTAATTTATTTGCATTTATTTTAATTAAATATAAATGTATTTTATATTGATATAATGTTTATGAAATATTTATATTGATCTCATTTATTTTTTTATTGTGTATTTTAATAATTTACTTATTCATTTATTTTAGATTTTTTTTTTACATCTTTTAAAGAGCGTATGAGTTGCATTGCCCATGCAAACCTCATCGCCACAGTGATAGTGTGTTCTGAATGGTTGCTCGGGTGTTGCTAGGTATTTTCTTCCTGTCTACATGAAACGAGTCCTTCACCTTTGTGATCTTCTGGTCTCTAGATATGGCTCGGGTCCTTCAATGTTCTTTGGTGAGGTCTGTTTTTTGGTCCAACAGCTGAAAAAGTAAAGTAAAGCTCACCTCAGCTCAACACAGTCAGCAGGTTTGGACATTCTTCAGTGGAACTCGATCCAGAGTTCAGAGACGTGATGAGAGCCGTTGTGTTCATCAGAGCGAGCTGTGATCATGTGGGACGTGAGCATTTAAACTGATGAGCAGTTCTTGGCCAGAAGCCATTGCATTGTGGGTCGTCAGAAGTCTGGAATGAAACGTATCCGTGTCTGGCTGTCAGAATGAGCATTTACTCTCATGTTTGCCAAGTCCCAGGCGAACACTGCGGAGGTGCTGGAAGAGCCGGAGGACGCTGGGAGTTTTCACAAAAGAGCCCAGAAGGGCTTTTTGTTCATTCTGAACCTTAAATCCGAGCGTGAAATCACTGCCATGCTAAAGATGGTGCCGTGTTACAATACTGAGCATGGAGTGTGACAGTGAGGAGCGTCATGGGGCTTTACTCTCGTTTTAAAGACTCGTCAGGGCACCTTAATTAACAGGAAACAGACTGATGTATTGTACAATAAAACCGCTGTGTTTGTGGCGCGGCCCGCCGTGAGCGGCTTTATTCACGCTCAGCTCTCTGTGAGAGACTGGTTTGGTTTTATTGAGACTTTTTTCTTTAAACGTCTGCAATGGTGTTTGAGTTCACTTTAAGTCTTCTTCGTTTAAAAAGGGTCATTCTAAACATTTGTGGCATTTGTTTTTCCATATATAATGCTGTTAGTGTTCTTGCATAAATAACATAACATTCAATTTAAATCACAATCAATTTAGTTGTTGTGACCATTTTTCATCCTCATTTACTCTGAATTAGACTCTTTATATATAAATATACATTTATTATTATTATATCCAACCTTATTTAAATATATATGAAAATAATATATACATATAACAAGTTATAGCAATAATATAAAATTATTTAAATTATTACTAATTATACTACTTTAATAAAAAATGTATAAATGCATTTGAAATATATAACACATACTGCATTGAAATCTATTGAATTGTGACGTATCACAATGTGCATCGTTTAGTTTAGTTTTGAACAAGCAGTAATTGCTGTAGTTCATTTTCAGTAAATAGTCTGTTTGTCACAGTAAATGAGGATCTTTTGTTATAAAACGGCAAGAAAACCCCTGTTTTGCATGACGGATAGATACCGAATCCAGAAATGTTGACAGAAACCGAATCTTTATGCTGGTCTCAGTTTCTGTCAGTCTGTTTTATTGCTGTTCATCTGAAACTCTGCTCGTGTCGTGAGGAAGGACGGGCCGTAACATAAGCCCCCCCTAAACCTGATCGCCCACTGTGTGTGAGATTTATTTATATTACAACGAGAATACTTATCCCACGGACTGCGCACACACACACACAGCACTCCACACCCGGAACGCGCACGACACACACACACCCCCACCCATCAACAACAAGACACAACAACACACACTGCACACACACGGGCGCACACACACACACACACACACATCACCCCCACACAGACAACACACACACAGCACCACACGCCCACACACACACACACACACACCTCCGTCAACACACACAGACACCACACACACAACACCACACACACAGACCCACACACACATGCGCACACAGTCACACACACACAGACACCCACACACAGACACGCATCGCAGCACCCACACATACACCCACACCACGCGACACACACACACACACACTCGCGCACAGCACACCGCACGCACCCACACACACAGACACGCACACACACGCACGCACACACACAGACACACACACAGCACACACACACTCACGCGCACACACACTCGCACGCACACAACACAGACACGCACACCACACACGCAAACGCGCCACGCCACACACACACACACAAACGCGCGCACACACAGACGCACACTCGCACACACACTCGCACGCACACACACGCACACACACACACACGCACACACACACACACACGCACGCACATGTTGGGTTTCCATGTTTTATGGGGACATTCCATAGGCGTAATGGTTTTTATACTGTACAATCTGTATGTGCTATTGCCCTACACCTACCCTACACCTAAACAGAGCCCTCACAGGAGACATTCTGCATTTTTAGATTTTCAAAAAACTTTATGCTGCATGATTTCTAAGCTTGTTTCCTCATGGGGACCAAAAAATGTCCCCACAAGATAAAGATTTACTGGTATTACTATCCTTGTGGGGACATTTGGTCCCCAGGACGTGATAAATACCAGCTCGCACACACAGTCACACGCACACACACACACACACACACGTCACACGCGCACAGTCACACGCACACAGTCACACGCGCACACGCACACACGCACGCACACACGCACACACACACAGTCACACACAGTCACACGCGCACACAGTCACACACACACACACGCACACACACACACACACACACACACACACAGTGTTAATGAAGCCCATGATGGCACACACTCGACCACACACACGCATGATGAACACCACTCACTGAAAACAATCCAGTCTTGTCAAGGTTAAAGGCTTTCTCACAGCACCTGCGCTTGGACATCACAGTCCAGACTCCTGCCCCTGATCTCTGCCGCGGGGGAATATTTATAGCCTGGGAATGTCTAAGATCAGTTCCTCTCTTATTCTCACTCTGCTCTGTTTTACAGATCGTGGAATTTTAGGAACTTAAAGGTTCTTTTATGGAATTAAAGATGTTCTATGGCAATAAAGCTTCATTTATAACATTGTAGGAACTTAGTTTTTTTATAATTGTAGGAACTTATGTTTTCTTAAAGCATTAAACGGGTTCTTTTAGAAAGCTTCTCAAATGTCATCTGTCTGTTTATACATTTTTTGGAAGCTTTATTGAAATTGAAGTTTTTAATTTGACTCGTTTGATGGAGCAGCAGAGGTAGTCATTATATTTTACAGCGCAGTGACACGAGTGTGTGTGTGTGTGTGTGTGTGTGTGTGTGTGTGTGTGTGTGTGTGTGTGTGTGTGTGTGTGTGTGTGTGTGTGTGTGTGTGTGAGTGTGTGTGTGTGTGTGTGTGTGTGTTGTGTGCGCGTGCGTCTGTGTGGTGTGTGTCTGTGTGTGTGCATCTGTGTGCGTGTGCGTGTGCTCGTGTGCGTGTGTGTGTGTGTGTGTGTGCGTGCGTGTGTTTATCCTCTTAAATGCACCTCCCTTTCCTCACATGTCGTTTGTGCTCGGTCCTGCAGCTCATGAAGAGCGTGTGTATTATAAAGGTCTCCGTAGCTCTGTCTAAATATAAGTTTTACAGGGACTGACCGTGCATCGGGCTTTGGTGTGGTCGCGTCAGCGCTGCACAGATGGACGGCTGTAATTACATGTGAAGCTGCTATTTTCTGTCCTTTGCATGGGGTTTCCATTACCTACAGTTTCTGTCCTGAAGTTATTTAAGGCATGACCGTAGCCGTGCTGCAGCTAGTTTTATTTAGAAGGATATTCTAAAGCCTTCATATGCAATACATACAGTGGCCCCAAAAACTATTATTTAGGTGCTTGAAATGTCTTAAATATGAATGCATTTATCGTTAGTTCTCCCTGTTGTTTATGTGAACTGTTAGATAGTTTAACAAGTGTTTTTTGTAGTTTGGTTGTATGTGGGCATTAATCGCACACTGCCGCTCCGCAGGGCCGTGATGTCATGAAAGATTCATCACATCTGATGCCAAACCACCGCAGTAGTTCTGTCCGTAACCGTATTCTGCTGCGGTTACAGGACTGTTCATGTGCAGATTGGTAGCAGACATGTTTCTGTGTGATTTATAGCCAACATTTTACTTCAGTAATGTGATTGTGAATGCATTTGTGATCCAATCAAATCCTGATACAGCATAAAACTAGTCCCTGTCCTTCTTTTTCCCTTGCATATTTTTCAGTTTTGCTCAGAAATGCATCACCTTACTAGACTTACATGGATTATACAGTATACATTACATTTTAATCTGAATGCCTAAAGACGTTTTTTACCAAAAATATGGAAAATAACTTTTTGTAAATAATAAATGCCACAATTACATATGCAACATAGTGAAGTGTTGAGGGTGAAAGACAAATTCTCTGATATTTGGAAAGGAGCAACAGGGGCCTAAAGAGCAAACCGCAGTCACGCACGCCACACACACACACACACACACCACTCTCACACACACACACACACACTCACACACACACTCACGCACTCACACACACACACTCTCACACACACACACACACACACACACACACACACACTCTCACGCACACACACTCACACACCACACACACACACACACACCACAAACACACACACTCTCACACACACACACATACTCTCACACACGCACAAACACACACATACTCTCACACACCACGCACAACACACACACACACACACACACACACACACACACACACACACACACACACACACACACACACACACAGCGCACACACAAGACACACACTCACACACACCACACACACACACACACACACACACACACGCACACACACACGCACAAACACACACACGCACAAACACACACAACTCTCACACGCACAAACACACACATACTCTCACACACTCACGCACAAACACACACTCGCACACACACACACACACACACAACACACACACACTCATCATACACGCACACACACACACACACACGCGCGCACGCACAACACGCCCACACACTCCACACACACACACATACACACACATACACACACACACACGCACGCACACACACACTCACACACTCACACGCACTCACACACACACACACACACACCACACACACTCACACACACACACACACACACACACACACACACACATACAGGCTCTTGAAACATGAGAGGCTGCACAGAAAGAAGGGGATTGTGGGAGCTGTCAGCGGGTGCAGTGGGAAAGCTGATTCTGGCAGAAAAGCGTTGTGGGTCGGCAGAGAGTGGCATCGATGGCTGTGCCAGAGCGAGAGGAGGGGCACAGTTGGCAGGCGCTGAATGTTTGAGAGCGGACACATGCTTGCCCAGTTGGCAGGACGCCACTCTTTTAACCCAGCCTGCGTTTCTGAGGCTGTGCGTGCGGCGGACGCCAAACAGGTGCTGCACATACTGCAGGCATCAAGAGCATTAAGCAGGAAGAGAGGGCTGTGTTTGAAATAACATGCTGCTGTACTGCTCATCAAATACTGTGTCCCTGTATCTAACGAACCGGAGGCGATCTCAAACACAGGTTTAATCTCACCTTTGACTCATTATTTGACTAGACTTCCAGAAGTTTGAATTTATACACAAAACAGTGCTGAAAATGCAAAATAACTGTAAGAGTTATTCAAGCAGTATTGTCACATGACCTCCCTGCGTTGCATGTGCAATTAATGCATACTGTTTTGCAAACTATTTTTAAAAGTAGTTGGTGGTATGCAACATATACTGTACTGTGTAATGTGCAGTATTACATCTAGACATTATTTCATCAAATTGCCAAGACATTTTATATATATATATAAATAAATAATAAATATATATATATATATATATGCATATTTTCCTCATTCTAGAAAACGTCATCATATGAATTTTCATAGAATTTTTTTATGTTTTTCCATACACAGTGTTTAGTCACTCACTCATTTTGATGGATTGGGATCAGGGTAGAACCGACTCTGTGTTCAACTAATCAGGTCTGACATGTGAATGAAGTGCAGTGTGTGAGAGGCCATGTCATGCACGCACACACACACACACACACACACACACACACTCACGCCCAGTCTGTTGATTGTTTACTGCGTGTGTGTAATTCTCTCCTCACACACACACACACACACACACACACACACACACACACACACACACACACACACACACACAACACACACACACACACACACAGGCCCAGTCTCTGTTGATTTTTTATACTGCATGTGTGTAATTTCTCTCCACACACACACACACACACACAGACACACACAGACACTCTCTCTCTCTCACTCACAACACTCACACACACACACACACACACACACACACACACACACACACACACACACACACACACACACACACAGGCCCAGTCTCTGTTGATTGTTTACTGCGTGTGTGTAATTCTCTCCTCACACACACACAACAGGCTCTTTGTGTTTGCGTGAGCTCCTTCAGCAGATCCTCGTGTTGGGGACTTTGGCTTCGACAGCACGTTTCTGTACATTCAGGGTCTTGGTAGCGTGTGTTTGTTTCCACCCGGAGGCTGTAAAAACTCATCTGTGATTGTTCTTTTACAGCGTTGATTTCCAATGCATCATTCACTGGTGTTGATGTCCTGGAGAGTCAGTCATGTTAAATACAGTGATTTTATTGTATTTAAAACGATCCGTCAGAAGAAGTCTGTTTTCCAGTGATGTTCCACTTTTAAACGCACGGTGTGTATTTTGGGGTTTCTGGTTAAATCTATGTTCTAAGGATACGATAAGTTGTTCTCTCTCCGATCAGAAGAATGAAATGAACCGATGTATCTGAAGAGCCGGTATAAGCGGTGCGTTGAGTCTTTGCTTCGGGCCGTTCAGTGTTTCATGTGATCTGCACATGTTGAAGTGATGTTCCCTTGAGTTTCCTGAGTCTTATTATTATTATTATTATTACATTCACTCCATTTGTTTTCTTTCTGTCTTTGAATCCATCGAGCAATAAAGTGCAGCACGAATGAAAATCTGAAAACGCTTTTGCTGAACACCTGCCGAACACATCCGTTTCAATACTAATGCATTTCTTTTTAATATATTTAAGATGAGAGAGAAGGGTTATCCTGCTTTTATGCTTTTATTTTTATATAGGCCTATATGTTTGTGTAAAATGTGTGTAAAAATAACAAATATTAGATAAAAATAGCTGTGTGTGTGCGTAAGAATCACAAAGTTAAGTACAATTTTCAAAATTAACAATATATTAAAATAAAAAAGCTAAATACAAAATATATCAAATAAATATATATTTTTAAATGTGTAAAGTTCAAGATTCAGAAGGTCAAGTGAAATGTGTAATATTAGCAGATGTCTTAAAATATTTAAAGTGAAAATAAAATACAGTAAAAAATAAATTTAAAATATATAAAATACATTTTAAATAAAATAAAAATATATATATTTAAAATGTGTAAAGTTCAAGAAAGTGCAATGTGTTTAAAATAACAAATATGGTAAATAAAAAATTATAAAATGTGAATAAAATACAAAAAATAAATAAATATATACAATACTTTTTTTTTATATAAATATATTTTTAAATGTCTAAGGTTCAAGATTCACAAAATCTAAATGTTTTTGAAATTAAACAAATATATTGAAAAATAATCTAATTATAATAAAATGCATATCAATAAAAAAATAAAATAAAATATATATTTTTAATATACAAAGTCAAGTAAAATGAGTTTAAAATACATATGTATTGAATAAAAAATGAAATGCATTTAAAAAAAAATAATATAAGATCCACAAAATCCAGCTTAAATTATATTTCCGAGCTGCTTTTGTCAACCAGTGATTCCTTATTGACTGATTTTGAATTTAATTGAATTGAATTGCAATTGTGGAAAGATTTGCGCAGGCAAAAATCACGTGTTGTTTTTTTATTTTTTATTCAAATAAATCCTGTTTTCCGCATCTCTGTAAGCAGATACAGACAAGAAGGGACCGATCTCGAGACTCTAAATCTGGCTTGTCATGGAAGTCATGATGTCCATGTAGGGGTCGACCGATATGTGTTTTTCAGGCCGATACCGATT
>JAPDDN010000652.1:0-67625 GCA_027422405.1 Ptychobarbus kaznakovi | reverse complement strand
AGGTTTTTCACCAGAGTCGTAGATTCTATTCAAGTCATGTCAATTTTATTAATATAGGCATATACGCTAGACTGCATTAAAATACGCTGTACAGTGTTAAACAGTACGATTGGTAATTGATAGATTTATTTACCCAGCTAGATCAAAATCGATTGTCAAATGTTACAACCATATAATGATTGCATGAATAGTACTTTTAAAAAGTGCGTTTGATCTCTGGTGATGTGCAAAAGTCCGTCGTGAGTAACACAATGAGCATTTGCATTTAACTATAAAGTTAATGTAATCAAAGACGTGAATATATATGTACAGGCACAACTTGTAACATCATGCAACAATGTAAAAAATAACATTTAATCTGTTACCTGACAGACACGACTGAATCCTGTCACTGAGTTCAACACTACAGCTTTGAACATCGGCAGCACGACGTCACAGGACACAGAGGGGGGTGGTGTCGAGTTCCCTGCGCTAATGGCTTTGTAATGTCTTCATCGAGCAGTAGTGTAACTTGATCCGACCACTCATAATCCCCCCCCCCCCCCCAGGAAACACTAGTGCATGTCAATGTTAGACTGAACACGGTGCGTGTTGTTTGGCACACTGTCTTTCTATAAAGATGGTCGGACAGACACGGTGCCCCTCATTTAATCATCTGCAATTACAATAAACTTTAGAAGATAACAGAGAACGGAGCCGGGAGGGGGGCTTCACGTTTTAAAAAAAGGATATGCTGCCCTCTGCTGGACAACTTGAGACACCGACGTTCAGGCAAAGCCAGTGTTGGTGTTCTGCGTTTCTAATTTTAATTCGTTTCAGTTAAATTGAACACAAATCACTTAACCTACTCCCATAAAGTGTTTAAAGTGGAGTTAATTCAGATAAAAAATAATATATTATTAAATAAGTTTAACATATACATATCAAGTACAATATAAAGTATGTTCATATGTGGAAATCTTATATTATTTTAAATAATTTATTTTAAAATGTCAGATTTCTGGCAGCAATAATATTAATAACCATGTAATAAAGTCAGAATTTTAAATTGAAATTAATAAATATATAAAATAATTTAATATTATATATATATATAGGTGAAAATTGGGAACATGGAATGCCTTTAAAACTGTTATTAAACTTCTAATATTAAACTTGTTTTCTCAAAAGCTTGTGTTAAGCAAATTAAAACACTTCATAACATAAATAAGCAGCTCTGGCCAGTTATAGACACGTCGTGGTCCAGTATTCCCATTGTCCTCTAATCTATAAATGTTGAATCTGAGTCTTAAAAACATATCATATTAAATATATAATATAATATATAAACAATCTTCACATCTGACCCCGGCGACTAACAGCATTTGAACCCTCTTGCAATGGCTGCACGAGCTGAGAAGAAGGTAAGGCTTGTGTTTTTGTTTCACACCTTTATTTGCTTGTGTTTGTTGGTGTTTCCTTGTTTTATTTGGAATATTCATAACAGTTTAAACTGGACTGTAAATATAGTGCAAAACAAATGCTTTCCGTATGTAACACCCCGACAGGGTCCGCACCGCTCCATCTCGTATATTGTGCCGAGCGGGTTAGGGTTAGGGTTAGGTATATGGGCAAATTACGAATTTGAGCCCTTGTTTTGAGCCCCCCAGACTCTGTCTGCTTATATCTGCGGTCCTGTGGGGCCACGGAGATGAAAGTAGGGTCAAAGTATCATTTAGGAGACGGGCCGTCGCTTTCTCGTGGTTTCGTCTCCCTAGCGCCACCGTGTGTTGGGTTACGGCACTGCACTTTCCTTTTCCCCTGCAGCCAGAGAGCTGAAAACCTGTCCATTTGTTACGTGGGGTGCCTGGATCGCAACCCAAGTGACCCCGTGTCTCTATCTCGTTTCGTTTGAAAAGGAGCCCGCGTTGAGTTTTGGCATATTTGTGGCGAGTGAGGTACCATATATGGTTCCGATGGAGAAACGGGTGGGGTTGTTAGGCTTAGGGCTGGGGCCCGGTCTCAGGCACCTGGCCCTGTCACTGGCAGTGTGCCCACGGAGCACTGGGGGCAGTTTGGGTTCTGTGGGGCCTCTCTGGAGCTTTCAGGGGCCACTTTGAGTTCCTCTGTCCACAGGGCTCAGCTGTCCAAAGTAGGTATATGGGCAAATTACGAATTTGAGCCCCTTGTTTTGAGCCCCCCCAGACTCTATCTGCTTATATCTGCGGTCCTGTAGGGCTCACGGAGATGAACGTTGGTCCAAGTATCATTTAGGAGACGGGCCGTCGCTTTCTCGTGGTTTCGTCTCCCTAGCGCCACCGTGTGTTGGGTTACGGCACTGCACTTCCCTTTTCCCCTGCAGCGAGAGAGCTGAAAATCGGTCCATTTGTTACGTGGGGTGCCTGGATCGCAACCCAAGTGACCCCGTGTCTCTATCTCGTTTCGTTTGAAAAGGAGCCCGCGTTGAGTTTTGGCCCATTTGTCACGGGTGAGGTATCATATATGGTTCCGATGGAGAAACGGGTGGGTTAGGGTTAGGGTTAGGGTTAGGGTTAGGGTTAGGGTTAGGGTTAGGGGTTAGGGTTAGGGTTAGGGTTAGGTATAGAGGTAAAAACGACTTTCACCCTCATTAGTAACCACCCTCATTAGGATATTGCATCCGATTGGCCAAAGCTTAACTGGGCGTATCTGCTGACTCGTAGGCCCGAATTACACGTGTGTGGTATCGTTAGAACCGGGAAGACACACCTGAAGGATGGACGGTCTATAATTTAACATACTAAAAGAGCAATCCATTTTTTTTTTACGTTAAATGTTACATTGTTTAAATGTGCCACTGTCCTATGCTGGCCATTTGTCTGTACGAATATTTTGTTCTTTAAAAAGCATTCAACTGTAGTCTGTTGACTTGTTGTTTTGCATGTATATATATTTTAGAATATTGAATAAGAGGTGTATAAGAGGGGGATTTTCCTTAGGGATAGTGACCTTAGGTTTAGGGTCCTGTGTAGGTCAAGGTTAGATAACCGTACCCATTAAGGGTAAAACCGTCAGGTGTCTACAATCCACACGGCCACTCACGGGTAAGTTTAGGTGTCAGTCAGGTGTTATTGCCGAAAAATACAGAGTCACAATTTTAGATTGATTCGATTGATCCAGTGGATATTAAAAAATACAAATTCAATTTAAGGAGATAGATGATAGGTAGATTTCAATCTAATAACCGGATAAAAATAAACGAAAAGAGAATTTAATAAACAGCTGGACACACCTGAAGGATGGACTGTCTGGGAGTGAAGGCATCCGTCTGAAAGCATGTTCCATACTGTGATTTTTTGTTAAGGTTTCTCAATCCGTAGCAGTTTTTTAACACGTGCTATGCACATTTTCATCCAGGAGAGGGTGACTTAAGCCCTCTTAATAAAAACAGATCCTCACTGGCATATTTTCATAAACCCGGGAGCCTTTTTTGTTTTGTTTTTTCTCCAAAATTTGGTGCTGGGTAGAGTTGGATAAATATTTGTTTCTATTCTCCTGTATCTTCATTCTTTTATTTTTACAAAAGCTTAATAAACAGGCGGAGCACTATAAATAAAAAATAATAAAAAAAGGTGCTGCTGTTGTTGTTGTATACATTTGCTCTTTTCTTTAACCTTATAATGTGATTCTTTTATGTCTCATTTCTATTTTTTATTTAATTGTTTCTAAACCTTCCAACAATTTTCTTAGTTTCAGATAGATGGATATATTTTAGGAATCCATTTTGATTGCGTGGTTTTAATGGCTGCTAAACTGTTTACAAGACAAATGAAAGGTTCTCTCACCTAGACCTCCCTCTGGACCGAAGTCTTTGACAGCCAGGCCCGTCCAGGTCTTCTCAGAAACACACACACACACACACACACACACACACACACACACACACACACACACACACACACACACACACACACACACACACACACACACACACACACACACACACACACACACACACACACACACACACACACACACACACACACACACACACACACACACACACACACACACACACACACACACACACACACACACACACACACACACACAACTCATTAAAGTGGGTCTGTTTCGATGGTGGGCTTGGGAGATGGTTTCCCCAGTTCTATGACCTTTTCAGGCTTGGGGAAGTTGACCTTCCGGTCCTCCAGCTCGATCAGCCTTGCCACCTTTGTCGCCGAAGGTTTTCTCCACGTGAAGCACGCTAAAAGACAGAATCAAATAACATTAATCCTTTAGTAATTACATTCACTTTAGTCGATGCCGTATTGAGTGATTTGGAGACTTACACAGCAGATGTTTCACTCTCTGGGCATACTGGAAGGCCCGCCACTTGTCATAAAACATGCGTCTGGGGAATCCTGAATCGACGCGCTGTTTTTGTGTATAATTATTTGATATTATTATTTTTAGCTCCTTTTTTAATTGCTGTGATTATTATTTTGAATCACTATTCCACTTCCTTTCATGTAAAGCACCTTGAATTAGCACTGTGTATGAAATGTGCTACATAAATAAACTTGCCTTGTGCCCTGCTTAGTTTTCATAGATTGAGTGTGTCGTTAGATATCCAGGTCAAAGGTCACAGTGCAGTTCAGTCTAATGTTTAGAATGATTTCAATGATCTATAAGCATTTGTGAGATAATTATATTAAATTATTTAATAACTTATTCTTCATAGATGGAGTGTGGTTTTAGTGGAGGGCCTGGATCACAGCCTGGTAGATCGAGAGAGACAGAGAGAGAGAGACAGAGAGCGAGTGTGTGTGTGTGTGTGTTCGGGTTAGATCTAAAGGCCACAGTCCTTTCATTTCATTAGCATTTGTATGAGTTGAGAGTGTGAGTGTGAGTGTGAGTGTGAGTGTGAGTGTGAGTGTGAGTGTGAGTGTGAGTGAGAGAGAGAGAGAGAGAGAGAGAGAGAGAGAGAATCAAATAACATTAATCCTTTAGTAATTACATTCATTATTTATCATCTATATTAATGAACTGGCGCTCAGTCTGGAGCGATCTGCAGCCCCTGGCCTCACTCTACACGACTCCCAGATCAGATGCCTGCTGTATGCAGATGATCTGGTTCTGCTGTCTCCCACTAAACATGGTCTACAGCAGAACCTGGACCTGCTGGAGCAATACTGCCAGACCTGGGCCCTGACAGTCAACCTGAAGAAAACCAACATTATGATCTTTCAGAAAAGATCCAGATCCCAGGGAACACAACACATATTTACATTAGGCACTAACCAGATAACACACACATCACACTACAACTACCTGGGTTTGAAAATCACATCCACTGGAAACTTTAATCATGCTGTGAATGAACTGAGAGATAAAGCACGCAGGGCGTTCTATGCCATTAAACGACAATGTCCTATAGAAATACCTATTAGAATTTGGCTGAACATAGTAGAATCAGTAATTGAGCCCATTGCACTCTATTGCAGTGAGGTGTGGGGTCCACTGACAAACCCAAGTCAAGATCTCACCAAATGGGAAAAACACCCATTGAGACCCTGCATGCAGAACTCTGTAAAACCATATTACATGTGCACCGGCACACAACAAATAACGCATGCAGGGCAGAATTAGGCAAATATCCTCTAATCACAAAGATACAAAAAGGGCAATTCAATTCTGGAAACATCTGAAACTCAGTGATCCCCAATCATACCATTATAAAGCCCTGCAATACCAAGAGATGAGCTTGTTGTTTTATAAAGAAAGCAAGCCCTTCCTCCAGCTGATCCAGAGCTTCAGTCCTGATGCTTCACTAAAATCTACTGATACTCTGAATCACAACATCAGAACCAATCAGATCACTGCACAAATCAAACAGAGGTACATCACTCATTGGCAAACCCAAACTCAACAACAGAGTAAAATGCAATGCTATCTGTCCCTAAAGAGAGAGTACAGTATGGCAGAGTATCTGTTCACAGTGTCAGATAAGAAACTGAGAAGCACGTTGACCAGATACAGACTCAGCGGACACAAGCTGATGATAGAGACGGGCAGACACAGACAAACGTGGCTGCCCCCGGAGCAGAGACTGTGTTCACACTGTGACCTGAATCAGATGCAAACAGAACTGCACTTCCTAACAGAGTGCTCCAAATACACAGATATACGGACAGTGTTCTACGACAAAATACAGCAGAAATCCATCAAATCCATCCCACATTTACAACTCTTCCAGACCAGGAAAACTAGCGTATCTGCTCGGAGAACACAAGAGCTGCTGTGTGTTTGCTGCTCAATATGTGTCTCTCTGTCACCATAGAAGAGAAGACACTCCATCTGCCCTGAGCTGATGTTTCCAGCACATGTAGAATATATTATGACATATTACTCCATTATATTTCTTAAATGTATATTTTGCCTCTGTAAATTTTATACTGTGTTTTATTTAATTTTATTTCTAACATATACTTACACTAGTCACTCATTTTGCACTACATATTTAATACGTTTTAAATATTTGTTTTATTACTATTACTATTTTGTAATTTTTTTTTCTTTTTTCTGTTAATTCAAATGCACACTACTTGTGAGCAGCCCAGCTGCAATTGCTTTGGCAATACAAATGTATCGTTTTTGTCATGCCAATAAAGCACACTTAAATTGAATTGAATTGAAATTGAGAGAGAGAGAAATTGTTGTTGCTTGCCTAGGTTTGAGTGAGTTGTTTTTTGGAACTTTTTTTACCTCAAAAAAATATTAAATTAGGATTAGTGTTAGTTATAGAGGTACAATACGAATTTGAATCCTTCGGTTGAGCATAATCCTCCTAGATCATCCTATAACACCAGTTCTGTAGTTCCCAAGGTGCTGAGATGTCCTTACCGTGTGTATAGGATTTTAAGATAGGTTAGGTTCATAGGTGGCGTGATGGCTACATCTTGTGGGCAGACAAAGGTACTGCACTTTCAAAAAGGCTTTTTTATATTTAGCATTTTTGTAGAATCTAAAAATTGACAAACCGCAAACCGAGTGAAGACGAGCAAACAAGCAATAGGACAAGCCAATGTGGTATGAAAAATTATCTTTTTTTTTCCGTTTGGAACTGAAACTAGAATTTTAACTCCATCGTATGCCATTTTACTTGTGTAGTAAATGTTTGGACTGCAGCAAGTGTCTTTACAAGTTTGCACCTTTCACCCAAATTATGTTTTGCGGTTATATCAAGTGACATAAACACGTACCACATTTCAAACATTAAATTGATTCAGCAACAGGCAATTCAATTAATTATGTGGATACATGAATAGTTTACTGCATGTTTAGAGTAGTTAAACGTGAGAGGTGACTTCAAAATGTGACGTGTTTGCATGCCTTTCTGTCCAGTATTATTTTCAAAAGACATATTCATTTTGAAGTAGGGCAATTTTTTTCACCAACCCGAGACTGAGATACAGGCCACTTCTTTTCATAACTAAGTGAATGTTTTTGTTTTTTACCCTAGGTTCTACAGTGATGGAGGAACTTGGCAGTTTTATTATTTGTTGAGACAACGTCAGTTAAGTTTCAACCTATTTAATTAAATGTATATGTATGTATAATCTGTACAAGCAAGTTGGTAAATGATCAGGTATGAAAAAATTTGGAACATATATGCAACAAGTTGAAAACTGTGCATTCAATATAGTATACGGTCAGTGATAAAAAAAAATATATGAAACATGTGTGCAATAAGTAGAAAACTGTGCAATCAAGTTAGCAAACGGTCAGCGATGAAAAAATATGGAACATATATGCAATAATTAGCAAACTGTACATTCAAGATAGTAAAGTGTCACCTGGCACTGGCAGTGTGTCCACGGAGCACTGGGGGAAGTTTGGGTTCTGTGGGTCCTCGCTGGAGCTTTCAGGGTCCCTTTGAGCTCCTCTGGCCACAGTTGGACTATAATGTCCTGTACACACACACATGCTATTCACAGTTTCATCCAGGAGAGGGCGACTTAAGCCCTCTTTATAGACAGATTCTGCTTTGTTGTACGTCTTTAAACTTTTGTTTTTCACCTTATGACGTGTTTCTGTGATATCTTATTTCTATTTTTTGTTTAATTGTTTCTAAAACCTTCCAACAATTTTATTAGTTTCTCCTTTTAGGTGTTACAGGTTTTATCTGTCGCTTTGGTGCATTTCTCAGAGCATAAACTAATTATTTTCATTTGTTGAATGTCCGAAATGATTGCATTGTATTTTTTGTATAATTATTTGATATTATTATTTTTAGCTCCTTTTTTAATTGCTGTGATTATTATTTTTAATCACTATTCCACTTCCTTTCATGTAAAGCACTTTGAATTACCACTGTGTATGAAATGTGCTACATAAATAAACTTGCCTTGTGCCCTGCTTAGTTTTCATAGATTGAGTGTGTCGTTAGATATCCAGGTCAAAGGTCACAGTGCAGTTCAGTCTAATGTTTAGAATGATTTCAATGATCTATAAGCATTTGTGAGATAATTATACGAAATGATTTGATAACTCATTCTACGTACTTATTTTTCATAGATGGAGTGTGGTTTTAGACCTCCAGGTCAAAGGTCACAGAACAGTTCACTTGCAGCTTCCAGCATAGTGTGAGTTTCTGCTAAATTGTTTGAATCCTTGACACATGCTTAACACTTGCCAGTTTTAACACATGCTATTCCCATTGTCATCCAGGAGAGGGCGAGTTATTAGCCACTGTTTATTTCCTCGAGTAGATAGAGAGATGGAAGATATATATAGAGTTATCAATCTTATAACTGTCCAGGGGCCCGTTTCAATAAGGAGGTTCAACCAACTCTGAGTTTAAACTTGAACTCAGAGTTGAGTTACTCTGAGATGGGAAACTCTGAGTTTTCGGTTACAGAACAACTGAATTGTGTTAGTTTACTCAACTCTAAGTAGGTTGACTCTGAGTTAAGCGCGTGCACCACGACTGTGAAAAGTCATGATCAGCGGAGCACCGAAATTACGATTCACCATGGCAACAGCTCCCGCCAAAAAGACGTCAGTGCGCGTACTTCCGTCAATGCCTAACTTTAATTCTTAATAACTGTCAATAACTTAATAACTGTTATAATATCAGAGGTGCAAACTTTAAATTACTGAACTAATATTCATTTTAATGGTATCCCATGGCCACAAAACAACAAATACAGAAAAAAGAAACAAGAACGTGGCAGCAGCTAAAAATGAAGTATAAAACACAATTCAATCAAGGTAAACTTTAAGCATGAAAGGTTCATGTGTAGGCTAAATGATTTTAAAAACATTTGACATTAAATATCATTCAATGTCTATTTCAATGCGCTGCAGCTTTTTCCACATAGTCTAACACTCTTTTCACATAATTAAATATTCTCTAATGCAACCTGTCACATTTCTTAATTAGAGTAATACAATTAACTACTGACTTGTGGACAGCAAGAAGGCAGAGGGAGAACCTGCAGCACTGACAGATGAAGAGGAGATGGTCAAGAATTGGAAGAATTCTAAAATACAAAAGTAAAAAGAATAACTTTTGCTTTTGTATCAGGAAATTTGAATAATTTGTTTATTTAACAGCCGTGGTGGGGGATATGGCTCTTACTACCTCTCCATCTGGCATCCTTTCATTACATACAGTAATTTGTTTAATTTTCAGAAGGTGCGATGTTGGAGATATGCTTGTCATCAATGCATCCAACTACACTGTAAATCCTGAAGGAAATTCAGATCATTGGGTTACTTAGTTCCAGCCCGATCTCACGGCAATTCGTACATATTTTACGAGGTGGCTCATTCATTTGTATGAATTCGTACGACCTCACTTGTACAAATTCATGATTTTTGCTAAATCGTACGTATTTTACGAGTTGCCAATTCAGCGTTACTTCAAGACATCACAGAAAGATATTATCAAGTGAACGTAATTTATCAGATTAGCCTCATTTAAACCGATTTTTACACCACTGACCTACAGTCCTGTGAAACTCTTCTTTGAAAAATTTGTGCCCAGAAAAAATGAGCGTGAGAGGGAAGCACACTTTCCTTCAAATCTGCATACAGAGGAATTATATACATCTCCGATGTTTTAAAGTGCATTTTTCCTATTTTGCCTATTTTGCCTATTATCTTCCAATGGAGTAAGACATTAAATATATTCTTATTTCCGTTTGCATTCAGATTATTTTTCTTACCCAATAGCGGATAATTTTACTTGTTTTATGTAAAATGCACTTAAAAGGAAATTCCCCCAGGAAACAAGACATAGATAATATAGATAATTTTTTAATATATAATTTGACATTTTTAGATATTTGTACTTGAAATTAGACAAACAATACTCAGTAAGAAAATCAATTTTGCAGTTTGAATGAATTAATATGGTATTTAAACTTCGCTAACACTATAAAAAGGGAGAGGAGACAGATAGAAACTCCGGGTTTACCGAAGAAAACCTGCTCCCGACCAGGTTAGGTTCACAGCGTAAGTTACCGCGGTAACTGACTCTGAGTATAAGTTATCTCTCTTTCTGAAACGGGCTTGACTTACCCTGCTTTCCCGGGTTTGACAAACCTCCCATTTTGAAACGGAAAACCCAGAGTTTCCCTCATTTCAGGGTTAACATACTCCGAGTTTTCACTTAACCTCCTTTCTGAAACGGGCCCCAGGTTTAGAAGGTTAACTTTTGGGTTAGTCAAGGGTTATCTTCTGTGATTAGCAGTGGCGTGGTTGTCTGGGGTTAGTTGGGGCCAGGGTTAGGGTTAGGGTTAATTGGGGCCAGGGTTAGTTGGGGTTAGGGTTAGGGTTAGGGTTAGGGTTAGGTTTTAGGGTTAGGGTTAGGGTTAATTGGGGCCAGGGTTAGTTGGGGTTAGGGGTTATCTTGCAACTAGGGTTAGGGTTAGGGTTAGGGTTAGGTATAGAGGTAAAAACGACTTTCACCCTCATTAGTAACCACCCTCATTAGAATATTGCATCCGATTGGCCAAAGCTTAACTGGGCGTATCTGCTGACTCGTAGGCCCGAATTACACGTGTGTGGTATCGTTAGAACCGGGAAGCTGCCCTCTTTCAGGCTAGGTATAGAGGTAAAAACGACTTTCATCATCATTAGTAACCACCCTCATTAGAATATTGCATCCGATTGGCCAAAGCTTAACTGGGCGTATCTGCTGACTCGTAGTCCCGAATTACACGTGTGTGGTATCGTTAGATCCGGGAAGCTGCCCCCTTTCAGGTGTTGGTAGGTTCAGATGAATGGATTGATAAAAAACATAAATGGACAAAGATCCATAAACAGCAGGACACACCTGAAGGATGGACGGTCTATAATTTAACATACTAAAAGAGCAATCCATTTTTTTTTTACGTTAAATGTTACATTGTTTAAATGTGCCACTGTCCTATGCTGGCCATTTGTCTGTACGAATATTTAGTTCTTTAAAAAGCATTCAACTGTAGTCTGTTGACTTGTTGTTTTGCATGTATATATATTTTAGAATATTGAATAAGAGGTGTATAAGAGGGGGATTTTCCTTAGGGATAGTGACCTTAGGTTTAGGGTCCTGTGTAGGTCAAGGTTAGATAACCGTACCCATTAAGGGTAAAACCGTCAGGTGTCTACAATCCACACGGCCACTCACGGGTAAGTTTAGGTGTCAGTCAGGTGTTATTGCCGAAAAATACAGAGTCACAATTTTAGATTGATTCGATTGATCCAGTGGATATTAAAAAATACAAATTCAATTTAAGGAGATAGATGATAGGTAGATTTCAATCTAATAACCGGATAAAAATAAACGAAAAGAGAATTTAATAAACAGCTGGACACACCTGAAGGATGGACTGTCTGGGAGTGAAGGCATCCGTCTGAAAGCATGTTCCATACTGTGATTTTTTGTTAAGGTTTCTCAATCCGTAGCAGTTTTTAACACGTGCTATGCACATTTTCATCCAGGAGAGGGTGACTTAAGCCCTCTTAATAAAAACAGATCCTCACTGGCATATTTTCATAAACCCGGGAGCCTTTTATTGTTTTTTTTTTTCTCCAAAATTTGGTGCTGGGTAGAGTTGGATAAATATTTGTTTCTATTCTCCTGTATCTTCATTCTTTTATTTTTACAAAAGCTTAATAAACAGGCGGAGCACTATAAATAAAAAATAATAAAAAAGGTGCTGCTGTTGTTGTTGTATACATTTGCTCTTTTCTTTAACCTTATAATGTGATTCTTTTATGTCTCATTTCTATTTTTTATTTAATTGTTTCTAAAACCTTCCAACAATTTTCTTAGTTTCAGATAGATGGATATATTTTAGGAATCCATTTTTGATTGCGTGGTTTTAATGGCTGCTAAACTGTTTACAAGACAAATGAAAGGTTCTCTCACCTAGACCTCCCTCTGGACCGAAGTCTTTGACAGCCAGGCCCGTCCAGGTCTTCTCACGCACGCACACACACACACACACACACACGCACACACACACACACACCACACACACATCACGCACACACGCACACGCACACACACACACACACACACACACACACACACACACACACACACACACACACACACACACACACACACACACACACACACACAACTCATTAAAGTGGGTCTGTTTCGATGGTGGGCTTGGGAGATGGTTTCCCCAGTTCTATGACCTTTTCAGGCTTGGGGAAGTTGACCTTCCGGTCCTCCAGCTCGATCAGCCTTGCCACCTTTGTCGCCGAAGGTTTTCTCCACGTGAAGCACGCTAAAAGACAGAATCAAATAACATTAATCCTTTAGTAATTACATTCACTTTAGTCGATGCCGTATTGAGTGATTTGGAGACTTACACAGCAGATGTTTCACTCTCTGGGCATACTGGAAGGCCCGCCACTTGTCATAAAACATGCGGTCTGGGGGGAATCCTGAATCGACGCGCTGTTTTTGTGTATAATTATTTGATATTATTATTTTTAACTCCTTGTTTTTATTGCTGTGATTATTATTTTGAATCACTATTCCACTTCCTTTCATGTAAAGCACCTTGAATTAGCACTGTGTATGAAATGTGCTACATAAATAAACTTGCCTTGTGCCCTGCTTAGTTTTCATAGATTGAGTGTGTCGTTAGATATCCAGGTCAAAGGTCACAGTGCAGTTCAGTCTAATGTTTAGAATGATTTCAATGATCTATAAGCATTTGTGAGATAATTATATTAAATTATTTAATAACTTATTCTTCATAGATGGAGTGTGGTTTTAGTGGAGGGCCTGGATCACAGCCTGGTAGATCGAGAGAGACAGAGAGAGAGACAGAGAGAGAGTGTGTGTGTGTGTGTGTTCGGGTTAGATCTAAAGGCCACAGTCCTTTCATTTCATTAGCATTTGTATGAGTTGAGAGTGTGAGTGTGAGTGTGAGTGTGAGAGAGAGTGAGAGAGAGAGAGAGAGAGAGAGAGAGAGAGAATCAAATAACATTAATCCTTTAGTAATTACATTCATTATTTATTTAACATTATTTAACATCTATATTAATGAACTGGCGCTCAGTCTGGAGCGATCTGCAGCCCCTGGCCTCACTCTACACGACTCCCAGATCAGATGCCTGCTGTATGCAGATGATCTGGTTCTGCTGTCTCCCACTAAACATGGTCTACAGCAGAACCTGGACCTGCTGGAGCAATACTGCCAGACCTGGGCCCTGACAGTCAACCTGAAGAAAACCAACATTATGATCTTTCAGAAAAGATCCAGATCCCAGGAAACACAACACATATTTACATTAGGCACTAACCAGATAACACACACATCACACTACAACTACCTGGGTTTGAAAATCACATCCACTGGAAACTTTAATCATGCTGTGAATGAACTGAGAGATAAAGCACGCAGGGCGTTCTACGCCATTAAACGACAATGTCCTATAGAAATACCTATTAGAATTTGGCTGAACATAGTAGAATCAGTAATTGAGCCCATTGCACTCTATTGCAGTGAGGTGTGGGGTCCACTGACAAACCCAAGTCAAGATCTCACCAAATGGGAAAAACACCCGATTGAGACCCTGCATGCAGAACTCTGTAAAACCATATTACATGTGCACCGGCACACAACAAATAACGCATGCAGGGCAGAATTAGGCAAATATCCTCTAATCACAAAGATACAAAAAAGGGCAATTCAATTCTGGAAACATCTGAAACTCAGTGATCCCCAATCATACCATTATAAAGCCCTGCAATACCAAGAGATGAGCAAAGAAAGCAAGCCCTTCCTCCAGCTGATCCAGAGCTTCAGTCCTGATGCTTCACTAACATCTACTGATACTCTGAATCACAACATCAGAACCAATCAGATCACTGCACAAATCAAACAGAGGTACATCACTCATTGGCAAACCCAAACTCAACAACAGAGTAAAATGCAATGCTATCTGTCCCTAAAGAGAGAGTACAGTATGGCAGAGTATCTGTTCACAGTGTCAGATAAGAAACTGAGAAGCACGTTGACCAGATACAGACTCAGCGGACACAAGCTGATGATAGAGACGGGCAGACACAGACAAACGTGGCTGCCCCCGGAGCAGAGACTGTGTTTACACTGTGACCTGAATCAGATGGAAACAGAACTGCACTTCCTAACAGAGTGCTCCAAATACACAGATATACGGACAGTGTTCTACGACAAAATACAGCAGATCCATCCCACATTTACAACTCTTCCAGACCAGGAGAAACTAGCGTATCTGCTCGGAGAACACAAGAGCTGCTGTGTGTTTGCTGCTCAATATGTGTCTCTCTGTCACCATAGAAGAGAAGACACTCCATCTGCCCTGAGCTGATGTTTCCAGCACATGTAGAATATATTATGACATATTACTCCATTATATTTCTTAAATGTATATTTTGCCTCTGTAAATTTTATACTGTGTTTTATTTAATTTTATTTCTAACATATACTTACACTAGTCACTCATTTTGCACTACATATTTAATACGTTTTAAATATTTGTTTTATTACTATTACTATTTTGTAATTTTTTTTTCTTTTTTCTGTTAATTCAAATGCACACTACTTGTGAGCAGCCCAGCTGCAATTGCTTTGGCAATACAAATGTATCGTTTTTGTCATGCCAATAAAGCACACTTAAACTTGAATTGAATTGAAATTGAGAGAGAGAGAAATTGTTGTTGCTTGCCTAGGTTTGAGTGAGTTGTTTTTTGGAACTTTTTTTACCTCAAAAAAATATTAAATTAGGATTAGTGTTAGTTATAGAGGTACAATACGAATTTGAATCCTTCGGTTGAGCATAATCCTCCTAGATCATCCTATAACACCAGTTCTGTAGTTCCCAAGGTGCTGAGATGTCCTTACCGTGTGTATAGGATTTTAAGATAGGTTAGGTTCATAGGTGGCGTGATGGCTACATCTTGTGGGCAGACAAAGGTACTGCACTTTCAAAAAGGCTTTTTTATATTTAGCATTTTTGTAGAATCTAAAAATTGACAAACCGCAAACCGAGTGAAGACGAGCAAACAAGCAAATAGGACAAGCCAATGTGGTATGAAAAATTATCTTTTTTTTTCCGTTTGGAACTGAAACTAGAATTTTAACTCCATCGTATGCCATTTTACTTGTGTAGTAAATGTTTGGACTGCAGCAAGTGTCTTTACAAGTTTGCACCTTTCACCCAAATTATGTTTTGCGGTTATATCAAGTGACATAAACACGTACCACATTTCAAACATTAAATTGATTCAGCAACAGGCAATTCAATTAATTATGTGGATACATGAATAGTTTACTGCATGTTTAGAGTAGTTAAACGTGAGAGGTGACTTCAAAATGTGACGTGTTTGCATGCCTTTCTGTCCAGTATTATTTTCAAAAGACATATTCATTTTGAAGTAGGGCAATTTTTTTCACCAACCCGAGACTGAGATACAGGCCACTTCTTTTCATAACTAAGTGAATGTTTTTGTTTTTTACCCTAGGTTCTACAGTGATGGAGGAACTTGGCAGTTTTATTATTTGTTGAGACAACGTCAGTTAAGTTTCGACCTATTTAATTAAATGTATATGTATGTATAATCTGTACAAGCAAGTTGGTAAATGATCAGGTATGAAAAAATTTGGAACATATATGCAACAAGTTGAAAACTGTGCATTCAATATAGTATACGGTCAGTGATAAAAAAAAATATATGAAACATGTGTGCAATAAGTAGAAAACTGTGCAATCAAGTTAGCAAACGGTCAGCGATGAAAAAATATGGAACATATATGCAATAATTAGCTAACTGTACATTCAAGATAGTAAAGTGTCACCTGGCACTGGCAGTGTGTCCACGGAGCACTGGGGGAAGTTTGGGTTCTGTGGGTCCTCGCTGGAGCTTTCAGGGTCCCTTTGAGCTCCTCTGGCCACAGTTGGACTATAATGTCCTGTACACACACACATGCTATTCACAGTTTCATCCAGGAGAGGGCGACTTAAGCCCTCTTTATAGACAGATTCTGCTTTGTTGTACGTCTTTAAACTTTTGTTTTTCACCTTATGACGTGTTTCTGTGATATCTTATTTCTATTTTTTGTTTAATTGTTTCTAAAACCTTCCAACAATTTTATTAGTTTCTCCTTTTAGGTGTTACAGGTTTTATCTGTCGCTTTGGTGCATTTCTCAGAGCATAAACTAATTATTTTCATTTGTTGAATGTCCGAAATGATTGCATTGTATTTTTTGTATAATTATTTGATATTATTATTTTTAGCTCCTTTTTTAATTGCTGTGATTATTATTTTTAATCACTATTCCACTTCCTTTCATGTAAAGCACTTTGAATTACCACTGTGTATGAAATGTGCTACATAAATAAACTTGCCTTGTGCCCTGCTTGTTTTCATAGATTGATGTGTCTTCCAGGTCAAAGGTCACAGTGCAGTTCAGTCTAATGTTTAGAATGATTTCAATGATCTATAAGCATTTGTGAGATAATTATATTAAATTATTTACTCATTCTACGTACTTATTCTTCATAGATGGAGTGTGGTTTTAGTGGAGGGCCTCCAGGATCACAGCCTGGTAGATCGAGAGAGACAGAGAGAGAGAGACAGTTCACTTGAGAGAGTGTGTGTGTGTGCTAAATGTGTGAATCGGGTTAGATCTAAAGGCCACAGTCCTTTCATTTCATTAGCATTTGTATGAGTTGAGAGTGTGAGTGTGAGTGTGAGTGTTTATTTCCTGAGAGAGAGTGAGAGAGAGAGTGAGAGAGAGAGAGAGAGAGAGAGAGAGAGAATCAATCTTATAACATTAATCCTTTAGTAATTACATTCATTATTTATTTAACAGGGTTATTTAACATCTATATTAATGAACTGGCGCTCAGTCTGGAGCGATCTGCAGCCCCTGGCCTCACTCTACACGACTCCCAGATCAGATGCCTGCTGTATGCAGATGATCTGGTTCTGCTGTCTCCCACTAAACATGGTCTACAGCAGAACCTGGACCTGCTGGAGCAATACTGCCAGACCTGGGCCCTGACAGTCAACCTGAAGAAAACCAACATTATGATCTTTCAGAAAAGATCCAGATCCCAGGGAACACAACACATATTTACATTAGGCACTAACCAGATAACACACACATCACACTACAACTACCTGGGTTTGAAAATCACATCCACTGGAAACTTTAATCATGCTGTGAATGAACTGAGAGATAAAGCACGCAGGGCGTTCTACGCCATTAAACGACAATGTCCTATAGAAATACCTATTAGAATTTGGCTGAACATAGTAGAATCAGTAATTGAGCCCATTGCACTCTATTGCAGTGAGGTGTGGGGTCCACTGACAAACCCAAGTCAAGATCTCACCAAATGGGAAAAAACACCCGATTGAGACCCTGCATGCAGAACTCTGTAAAACCATATTACATGTGCACCGGCACACAACAAATAACGCATGCAGGGCAGAATTAGGCAAATATCCTCTAATCACAAAGATACAAAAAAGGGCAATTCAATTCTGGAAACATCTGAAACTCAGTGATCCCCAATCATACCATTATAAAGCCCTGCAATACCAAGAGATGAGCAAAGAAAGCAAGCCCTTCCTCCAGCTGATCCAGAGCTTCAGTCCTGATGCTTCACTAACATCTACTGATACTCTGAATCACAACATCAGAACCAATCAGATCACTGCACAAATCAAACAGAGGTACATCACTCATTGGCAAACCCAAACTCAACAACAGAGTAAAATGCAATGCTATCTGTCCCTAAAGAGAGAGTACAGTATGGCAGAGTATCTGTTCACAGTGTCAGATAAGAAACTGAGAAGCACGTTGACCAGATACAGACTCAGCGGACACAAGCTGATGATAGAGACGGGCAGACACAGACAAACGTGGCTGCCCCCGGAGCAGAGACTGTGTTCACACTGTGACCTGAATCAGATGGAAACAGAACTGCACTTCCTAACAGAGTGCTCCAAATACACAGATATACGGACAGTGTTCTACGACAAAATACAGCAGATCCATCCCACATTTACAACTCTTCCAGACCAGGAGAAACTAGCGTATCTGCTCGGAGAACACAAGAGCTGCTGTGTGTTTGCTGCTCAATATGTGTCTCTCTGTCACCATAGAAGAGAAGACACTCCATCTGCCCTGAGCTGATGTTTCCAGCACATGTAGAATATATTATGACATATTACTCCATTATATTTCTTAAATGTATATTTTGCCTCTGTAAATTTTATACTGTGTTTTATTTAATTTTATTTCTAACATATACTTACACTAGTCACTCATTTTGCACTACATATTTAATACGTTTTAAATATTTGTTTTATTACTATTTTGTAATTTTTTTTTCTTTTTTCTGTTAATTCAAATGCACACTACTTGTGAGCAGCCCAGCTGCAATTGCTTTGGCAATACAAATGTATCGTTTTTGTCATGCCAATAAAGCACACTTAAATTGAATTGAATTGAAATTGAGAGAGAGAGAAATTGTTGTTGCTTGCCTAGGTTTGAGTGAGTTGTTTTTTGGAACTTTTTTTTACCTCAAAAAAATATTAAATTAGGATTAGTGTTAGTTATAGAGGTACAATACGAATTTGAATCCTTCGGTTGAGCATAATCCTCCTAGATCATCCTATAACACCAGTTCTGTAGTTCCCAAGGTGCTGAGATGTCCTTACCGTGTGTATAGGATTTTAAGATAGGTTAGGTTCATAGGTGGCGTGATGGCTACATCTTGTGGGCAGACAAAGGTACTGCACTTTCAAAAAGGCTTTTTTATATTTAGCATTTTTGTAGAATCTAAAAATTGACAAACCGCAAACCGAGTGAAGACGAGCAAACAAGCAAATAGGACAAGCCAATGTGGTATGAAAAATTTTCTTTTTTTTTTCGTTTGGAACTGAAACTAGAATTTTAACTCCATCGTATGCCATTTTACTTGTGTAGTAAATGTTTGGACTGCAGCAAGTGTCTTTACAAGTTTGCACCTTTCACCCAAATTATGTTTTGCGGTTATATCAAGTGACATAAACACGTACCACATTTCAAACATTAAATTGATTCAGCAACAGGCAATTCAATTAATTATGTGGATACATGAATAGTTTACTGCATGTTTAGAGTAGTTAAACGTGAGAGGTGACTTCAAAATGTGACGTGTTTGCATGCCTTTCTGTCCAGTATTATTTTCAAAAGACATATTCATTTTGAAGTAGGGCAATTTTTTTCACCAACCCGAGACTGAGATACAGGCCACTTCTTTTCATAACTAAGTGAATGTTTTTGTTTTTTACCCTAGGTTCTACAGTGATGGAGGAACTTGGCAGTTTTATTATTTGTTGAGACAACGTCAGTTAAGTTTCGACCTATTTAATTAAATGTATATGTATGTATAATCTGTACAAGCAAGTTGGTAAATGATCAGGTATGAAAAAATTTGGAACATATATGCAACAAGTTGAAAACTGTGCATTCAATATAGTATACGGTCAGTGATAAAAAAAAATATATGAAACATGTGTGCAATAAGTAGAAAACTGTGCAATCAAGTTAGCAAACGGTCAGCGATGAAAAAATATGGAACATATATGCAATAATTAGCTAACTGTACATTCAAGATAGTAAAGTGTCACCTGGCACTGGCAGTGTGTCCACGGAGCACTGGGGGAAGTTTGGGTTCTGTGGGTCCTCGCTGGAGCTTTCAGGGTCCCTTTGAGCTCCTCTGGCCACAGTTGGACTATAATGTCCTGTACACACACACATGCTATTCACAGTTTCATCCAGGAGAGGGCGACTTAAGCCCTCTTTATAGACAGATTCTGCTTTGTTGTACGTCTTTAAACTTTTGTTTTTCACCTTATGACGTGTTTCTGTGATATCTTATTTCTATTTTTTGTTTAATTGTTTCTAAAACCTTCCAACAATTTTATTAGTTTCTCCTTTTAGGTGTTACAGGTTTTATCTGTCGCTTTGGTGCATTTCTCAGAGCATAAACTAATTATTTTCATTTGTTGAATGTCCGAAATGATTGCATTGTATTTTTTGTATAATTATTTGATATTATTATTTTTAGCTCCTTTTTTAATTGCTGTGATTATTATTTTTAATCACTATTCCACTTCCTTTCATGTAAAGCACTTTGAATTACCACTGTGTATGAAATGTGCTACATAAATAAACTTGCCTTGTGCCCTGCTTAGTTTTCATAGATTGAGTGTGTCGTTAGATATCCAGGTCAAAGGTCACAGTGCAGTTCAGTCTAATGTTTAGAATGATTTCAATGATCTATAAGCATTTGTGAGATAATTATACGAAATGATTTGATAACTCATTCTACGTACTTATTTTTCATAGATGGAGTGTGGTTTTAGACCTCCAGGTCAAAGGTCACAGAACAGTTCACTTGCAGCTTCCAGCATAGTGTGAGTTTCTGCTAAATTGTTTGAATCCTTGACACATGCTTAACACTTGCCAGTTTTAACACATGCTATTCCCATTGTCATCCAGGAGAGGGCGAGTTATTAGCCACTGTTTATTTCCTCGAATAGATAGAGAGATGGAAGATATATATAGAGTTATCAATCTTATAACTGTCCAGGTTTAGAAGGTTAACTTTTGGGTTAGTCAAGGGTTATCTTCTGTGATTAGCAGTGGCGTGGTTGTCTGGGGTTAGTTGGGGCCAGGGTTAGGGTTAGGGTTAATTGGGGCCAGGGTTAGTTGGGGTTAGGGTTAGGGTTAGGGTTAGGGTTAATTGGGGCCAGGGTTAGTTGGGGTTAGGGGTTATCTTGCAACTAGGTATAGAGGTAAAAACGACTTTCACCCTCATTAGTAACCACCCTCATTAGAATATTGCATCCGATTGGCCAAAGCTTAACTGGGCGTATCTGCTGACTCGTAGGCCCGAATTACACGTGTGTGGTATCGTTAGAACCGGGAAGCTGCCCTCTTTCAGGCTAGGTATAGAGGTAAAAACGACTTTCATCCTCATTAGTAACCACCCTCATTAGAATATTGCATCCGATTGGCCAAAGCTTAACTGGGCGTATCTGCTGACTCGTAGTCCCGAATTACACGTGTGTGGTATCGTTAGATCCGGGAAGCTGCCCCCTTTCAGGTGTTGGTAGGTTCAGATGAATGGATTGATAAAAAACATAAATGGACAAAGATCCATAAACAGCAGGACACACCTGAAGGATGGACGGTCTATAATTTAACATACTAAAAGAGCAATCCATTTTATTTTTACGTTAAATGTTACATTGTTTAAATGTGCCACTGTCCTATGCTGGCCATTTGTCTGTACGAATATTTTGTTCTTTAAAAAGCATTCAACTGTAGTCTGTTGACTTGTTGTTTTGCATGTATATATATATTTTAGAATATTGAATAAGAGGTGTATAAGAGGGGAATTTTCCTTAGGGATAGTGACCTTAGGTTAGGCTCGTGTTTAGGTCAAGTCTAGATAACCTTGCCCATTCGGGTAAAACCGTCAGGTGTCTACAATCTTTTATATTTTTAAACACATGGCCACTCAGGGGTAAGTTTAGGTGTCAGTCAGGTGTTATTGCCGAAAAATACAGAGTCACAATTTTAGATTGATTCGATTGATCCAGTGGATATTAGAAAATACAAATTCAATTTTGTGCGAGGCTCTGTGTGTGTGTGCGAGGCTCTGTGTGTGTGTGCGAGGCTCTGTGTCAAAAGACAATCAATTTTAGTCTGTGGGGGGTTAATGGCTGCTAAAATGTTTACAAGACATTTTAACACTCTGAGAGTTCGGTGCCCATCTGCAGGTACCTTTGCAACCTGACACAGTCTGGCCCTGCCATTCTCTGTATAGTTTTGTAAGCAGCAGCTGTCAATCCTCAATGCCGGGAGGGTCGTCGACGGATGGACTGTGTTTGGATTAAACAAGACAGGTCACCTTGTGATCATCAGGGACAAGATGCACACACGTGGATCATGGCATAATTGAAATAAAAAAGGCAGTTTCTGTGCTAGGCAAATAGAATGTTTAAATCATTACCTCTTCTCACATATCTTGTTGTATAATGGATTATGAGCATGCGCATTGAAACAACAAATTGCACGACTTGCGGGAAAAAGTAATTAATTTCTGCATTCTGAAAATCCTGATTGAGGCTCAACGTGGGAACCATGATACGAAAACAGTGAGGGCACAGGCAGTGTAGCAGTGGTGTCTGCAACTAGTTGAATGTTTAAGAAAATACCTTTTTAAGACCAAGTAAATAAAATTTGAGGAACAAATGAGGGAAAAAACAAATATGTTCTTTATAATGTAAATGTCTGGAGAGAAACACGATGAGTTGTTTTAACTTCCGAGTTTGAAAATACAAATTTCAACAGGCATTCATAATTTTAATTAATTTTTACAAAAGCTCCCTGAAAAACTCCTGACACTATAATATGGGAATATATTTTACTGTAGCTTCAGATCATGCTGCAAAAAAATGCTTCTTCCTCAGTATTTTTGTCTTGTTTTCCAGTGCAAATGCCTAAAGATTCTTAAATAAAGATACATTTACTGGAGATACAAAATAACATCAAATACAAAGTCTTGTTTGAAGTGATTAAAACAAGAACTAATATCTGCCATAATTGGCAAAATATTAACCTCAATTTAAAGGGACGTTTCGATTACTCATTGACAGATAGTTGTTATTGTTTTAAGAAATAAACTCATTTAATTTATTACATTTTTCAAGACTTTGTTTATATTTGCATCTGAATTAAACATATCTTGATTGAAAGATATTTGATATTTGTACTAGAAAACAAGACAAAACACAGAGGAAGAGATTCATTCACTTTTTGCTTTGCATCCATCATTTTCTGAATTTCTGCTCTGATTTACGAACATGTCACGAACATGTTACGAACATGATGGCGCCGCACATGGCTGCTTCGGTTTGTTGCTCGTTGGTACTTTTTCTGTTTCTGTTTGTTTGTCCTGTCTTAAGCAACGATTTTCCGATCAGTTTCACTAGAAACGAACTCTTGGACATAAGAAATAGCACACCAGATAACCTTTTGCCGACGTTTGAACATTCAGACGTTTTACTGGACATTTTAGTCGGAGGAGCTGCGTTCCTATTCAAGATCTCCAGGCGGCGACGCAAGCGCGCTGGTGCGCTCGTGAAAACCAGACAGCGCGGTTTAAGGACTCCGCTGCCGAGTATTCACCTGGCGAATCTACGCTCCCTTGCAAATAAATCAGATGAACTACAACTCCTCACCCGCACAAACAAGGACTTTTTAAACTCTGCTGTGCTTTGTTTCACGGAAACCTGGCTGAACGGAGCTATCCCGGACAGCGCGCTTCATCTATCCGGATTCCAGACCAAAATAATCTGTTCAGAGCAGACAGAGTCACCGAATTATCGGGGAAAACAAGAGGTGGTGGATTATGTTTTTATATCAATGAAGGCTGGTGTACAGACGTGACAGTTTTAAAGAGGATGTGCTGCCCAAACTTGGAAGCTCTCTTTATCAACTGTAAGCCTTTTTATTCACCGCGGGAGTTTTGCTCGTTTATTCTGGTGAGTGTTTACATTCCTCCTGATGCGCGTGTGAGCGCGGCGCTAGAACTGTTGGCCGACCAAATCACACACACAGAGCAGCGTTACCCGGACTCTTTCATTGTAATTCTCGGTGATTTTAACAAAGCTAATCTCACACGCGAACTGCCTAAATACAGACAGCACATCACATGCCCCACCAGAGACAGCAATATACTGGACCATTGTTACACTGTTTTAAAGGATGCATACCACTCTGTCCCCTGTGCAGCGCTGGGACTCTCCGATCACTGTTTGGTTCACCTTCTACCAGCCTATAGGCAGAAACTTAAATCTTCTAAGCCTATCTTAAGAACTGTAAAGAGATGGACTGCTGACAACAACCATTCATTTAAAGCAGAGCAGGATCTACAAGCCTGCTTCGAACTTACTGATTGGAGTGTGTTTGAGGCTGCAGCTACTGATTTGGATGAACTCACTGACACCGTGACATCCTACATTAGTTTCTGTGAGGACATGTGTGTACCTACCAGGACTTATTTAACATTTAACAACGACAAACCTTGGTTCAGTACAAAACTCAAACAGCTTCGCCTGGCCAAAGAGGACGCCTACAGGAGTGGGGAAAAAGCCTTGTACAAACAGGCCAAATACACACTGAATAGGGAGATAAGAGTGGCAAAGAAGAACTACGCTGGAAAGCTAAAAAAACAGCTTTCAAGCAACGACCCTACATCAGTGTGGAAAGGCCTGAAAGCCATCACCAGCTACAAGACCCTCCCCCCAGCACTGAGGCCAATCAACAACTGACTGAAGACCTGAACAGTTTTTACTGTAGGTTTCAGAAACAAAAGCCTGGTCTGACACCCCACACCCACTCTGACCATCCCACAACACAGCCATCAACACCCTCCCCCCTCCCCCTGAAGGCCTCCCCCCTACTGTTTCTCAGCCTGTAATCAAGATCTGCGAAGAAGATGTAAGCAAAGTCTTCAGGAGACAGAAGATAAGGAAAGCCAAAGGCCCAGACGGTGTCTCCCCAGCCTGCCTCAAAGCCTGTGCTGTTCAGCTATCATCCATCTTCACATTGATCTTCAATAGATCACTAGAGCTGTGTGAAGTCCCCTCCTGCTTCAAACGCTCCACCATCATTCCTGTACCCAAGAAACCAAAAATCACAGGACTTAATGACTACAGACCTGTTGCTTTAACGTCTGTGGTGATGAAGTCATTTGAGAGGCTCGTGTTGGCTCACCTGAAGGACATTACTAGACCCTTCCTGGACCCCCTGCAG
The DNA here is from genome assembly GCA_027422405.1 of Ptychobarbus kaznakovi. Taxonomy (NCBI): domain Eukaryota; kingdom Metazoa; phylum Chordata; class Actinopteri; order Cypriniformes; family Cyprinidae; genus Ptychobarbus; species Ptychobarbus kaznakovi. The sequence goes on along the minus strand of JAPDDN010000652.1, from coordinate 42,278 downwards.
TTTGCTTACCGAAATCAAAATAAAAGCAAACAGGTCTGTGGATGATGCAGTCAATATGGGATTGCACTACATCCTCCAACATCTAGACAAACCAGGGACTTATGCAAGGATCCTGTTTGTGGACTTCAGCTCCGCTTTCAACACCATCATCCCGGACACCCTTCAGAATAAACTGACACAGCTCTCCGTCCCCACCTCCATCTGTCAGTGGATCACCAGCTTCCTGACAGACAGGCAGCAGCTAGTGAGGCTGGGAAAATTCTCATCCAACACCTGCACCATCAGCACTGGAGCTCCTCAGGGTTGTGTCTTCTCTCCCCACTGCTCTTCTCCCTCTACACCAACGACTGCACCTCTAAAGACCCCTCTGTCAAACTCCTGAAGTTTGCAGACGATACCACACTGATCGGCCTCATCCAGGACGGTGACGAGTCTGCTTACAGACAGGAGGTTAAGGAGCTGGCTGTCTGGTGCAGTCTAAACAACCTGGAGCTCAACACGCTTAAAACTGTGGAGTCTGTGTCTGGTCTGTGTGATCGTGGACTTCAGGAGAAACCCCCCAGCTCTCCCCCCACTCACTATCATGAACAACTCTGTGAATGCAGTGGAGTCATTCAGGTTCCTGGGAACCACCATCTCTCAGGACCTGAAGTGGGACACTCACATCGACTCCATCGTGAAAAAGGCTCAGCAGAGAATGTACTTTCTTCGTCAACTGAAAAAGTTCAACCTGCCACAGGCGCACATGACACAGTTTTACTCTGCTGTTATTGAGTCGGTTCTGTGCTCTTCTATAACTGTATGGTTTGGGTCAGCCAGCAAATCAGATATAAGAAGACTGCAGCGGACTGTTAGGACAGCAGAAAGGATCATTGGTGTGCACCTGCCCAGCCTTCAGGATTTGTACTACTCCAGAGTGAAGAAACGGGCAGGTAACATCATCACAGACCCCTCTCACCCTGGACACGAACTGTTTGCGCTTCTCCCTTCAGGCAGATGCTACAGATCTCTGTGCACTAGAACATCTAGGCATAAAAACAGTTTTTTCGCCTATGCCATCTCCAGCCTAAACAACTAACACAGGAATTATTACCTGTGTTCTGTAATTCTGTAACCCTAATTCTTGCCTGTAATTCATCCCCCATCTCTAATTATTTACTCTCTCTAGTACTATGTAAATATGTATGCATAATTTTCTATACAGCTGTATATATAGAGTAAATAAGGCACAAATCTGTACATAAATCTTCTGTTCCAGATTCAGACACATTATTATTATTATTGTTAAGGCTTATTTAAATGTTCTGTTCTCATGTCAGATATGTATGTTTATATGTATGTATGTATGTATGTATGTATGTATGCGTGTATGTACCAAGAGCTTCTTAAAAACCACAACAAATTCCTCGTGTGTTTGCACACACTTGGCGAATAAAGCTGATTCTGATTCTGATTCTGATTTAAAACGTTCTTAAGGCATTGATTTGTGTAACGGTAAATAAAGACATTTTAAGACTTAAAAACCCTTTTGTGTATGATGTTAATGTGTCCAATATTTACCTGTATCTGACTGAGGATCTGGACATGTATCAGGAAAAGATGACAGCAATGGCACGAGTAGTGGTCTCTACAAGAAAACACAATAGAAATATTACAAAAATTAATAATTATATTACAGACACAAATAAACACACACACACACTACAATACTGCAGTAATCCTGCTGTTCTTGGCAGACTGAAATTCATTTACAGTTTCATGCAAATATAAAGCCCAATACAGTCAGGAAAATGGTACATTTATTGTTGTTTATGGCTAGATTGTGGTTACTACAGTAAAACCATGGTCAGAAAACATTTTTAAACAGCTGAATACATGTCATCTCATTACAACAATGAAAATAATGGTTATGTGCATTCATAATTTAGCTTGTAATCAACAAATGAGTGTTAATGATGACAAACAATACACAGAAACGAAAACTACAGCTATGTTCTTTCATAATTTAGCTTGTAATCAACAAATGAGTGTTAATGATGAAAAACAATACACAGAAATGAAAACTACAGCGATGTTCATTCATAATTTGGCATGCAAACAAACAACCCCACGATGATCAACGGTAAACAAAGCCCAACGGGGCAAAGTTTGGTAACAAAACATAAACTGATGTCGCATAAAGCATCTTACCTTTGATAAATAAGACGAGAATGTGTTGAATTAAAGAACCGAAGCGATCGCTGCCGTGTTTTCTTCTTCTGTGAATTCAAGCTTCCCGCGACGCCGGAACCCGGAAGTGCGCCACGGGAGTGCTAGCGGCCGAAAGAATATTACATCCGTAGTGGTTTAGCACTACCATTGAGAATGAATGGGAAACGGTTTAGGGCCGTTTAGCGCCGCGCCGCCCGGGTTCGAGACCCGCTCGGCACAAGATACGAGATGGAGCGGTGCGGACCCGTGTCGGGGGGTGTTACATATGGAAAGCATTTGTTTTGCACTATATTTACAGTCCAGTTTAAACTGTTATGAATATTCCAAATAAAACAAGGAAACACCAACAAACACAAGCAAATAAAGGTGTGAAACAAAAACACAAGCCTTACCTCTTCTCAGCTCGTGCAGCCATTGCAAGAGGGTTCAAATGCTGTTAGTCGCCGGGGTCAGATGTGAAGATTGTTATATATTATATTATATATTTAATATGATATGTTTTAAGACTCAGATTCAACATTTATAGATTAGAGGACAATGGGATACTGGACCACGACGTGTCTATAACTGGCCAGAGCTGCTTATTTATGTTATGAAGTGTTTTAATTTGCTTAACACAAGCTTTTGAGAAAACAAGTTTAATATTAGAAGTTTAATAACAGTTTTAAAGGCATTCCATGTTCCCAATTTGTCACCTATATATATATATATATATATAATATTAAATTATTGTATATATTTATTAATTTCAATTTTAAAATTCTGACTTTATTACATGGTTATTAATATTATTGCTGCCAGAAATCTGACATTTTTTAAATAAATTATTTAAAATAATATAAGATTTCCACATTTGAACATACTTTATATGTTACTTGATATGTATATGTTAAACTTATTTAATAATATATTATTTTTTTATGCTGAATTAACTCCACTTTAACACTTTATGGGAGTTAGGTTAAGTGATTTGTGTTCAATTTAACTGAAACGAATTAAAATTAGAAACGCAGAACACAACACTGGCTTTGCCTGAACGTCGGTGTCTCAAGTTGTCCAGCAGAGGGCAGCATATCCTTTTTTTTAAACGTGAAGCCCCCCTCCCGGCTCCGTTCTCTGTTATCTTCTAAAGTTTATTGTAATTGCAGATGATTAAATGAGGGGCACCGTGTCTGTCCGACCATCTTTATAGAAAGACAGTGTGCCAAACAACACCACCGTGTTCAGTCTAACATGACATGCACTAGTGTTTTCCTGGGGGGGGGGCATTATGAGTGGCTCGGATCAAGTCTACACTACTGCTCGATGAAGACATTACAAAGCCATTAGCGCAGGGAACTCGACACCACCCCCCTCTGTGTCCTGTGACGTCGTGCTGCCGATGTTCAAAGCTGTAGTGTTGAAACTTCAGTGACAGGATTCAGTCGATCGTCTGCTCAAGGTAACAGATTAAATGTTATTTTTTACATGTTTGCATGATGTTACAAGTTGTGCCTGTACATATATATTCACGTCTTTGATTACATTAACTTTTATAGTTAAATGCAAATGGCTCATTCGTGTTACTCACGACGGACTTTTGCACATCACCAGAGATCAAACGCACTTTTTAAAAGTACTATTCATGCAATCATTATATGGTTGTAACATTTGACAATCGATTTTGATCTAGCTCGGGTAAATAAATCTATCAATTTACCAATCGTACTGTTTAACACTGTACAGCGTCTTTTAATGCAGTCTAGCGTATAAGCCTATATTAATAAAATTGACATGACTTGAATAGAATCTACGACTCTGGTGAAAAACCTCCACAATCCACAAAAAAAGTTTGAGTCAACAAATTGAAAACAAGCTAATTATTGCCATTAATTATGAATTGTATTATGTATATATATATATATTTATATATAACGTATAAAGTACTCGATTGTTGATGTTAAATATTAATGTTAATAATAAAAAAAAAAAAATTCCTAGCAAAACAATGGTTTGACTGTAAAATTTGGTACGTCCCCCAATCCTCGGCAGATGGTTATGCTGATCTGTGGCAATGCATCTGGCGCTGTACATAGTTAACAGAAACGTTTAATACGGTCTTCCCATGTCAATCTACATGAACATTTGTTTTGTAATATGCTGTTTAAATTGACCTATATGGATGATCTTTATTATTATTTATTTATTTTTCTCTTTAGTCTTGTTACTTTGTCAGCATAATGTTTTTGCATCTAATGATTTCCTCCCATATGTATTTTAGGTGAAGCTCACTTTGAAGTTGCACGTTTGACCACAAAATGTGGTCAATTACCTACACACACAAACAATTATAATGTTCTATTCTGTGTTTTTCTATCAGGACAAGAAAACAATGAGTAGCTCTGAAGATGAAGTTGACTCGCTTTTTGAAGAGTCGATGGTTGGTCGAATAAATTCCTTGGAAAAATTTGCAACCGAGGAATTTTCAAAGTTGAAAAAACGAAACCAAAACCTCCAAGATACGTTAAATGAAAGGATGACCAGTGACATGGCTGCGGTTAAGGCTGAGCTCAGTGCCTTAAAAACACGTGTCGCTGACCAAGATAGACAGCTACAGGAACTAAAGAAGGAGCTGGTTAGGGTTAGGGTTAGGTATAGAGGTAAAAACGACTTTCACCCTCATTAGTAACCACCCTCATTAGAATATTGCATCCGATTGGCCAAAGCTTAACTGGGCGTATCTGCTGACTCGTAGGCCCGAATTACACGTGTGTGGTATCGTTAGAACCGGGAAGCTGCCCTCTTTCAGGCTAGGTATAGAGGTAAAAACGACTTTCATCCTCATTAGTAACCACCCTCATTAGAATATTGCATCCGATTGGCCAAAGCTTAACTGGGCGTATCTGCTGACTCGTAGCCCCGAATTACACGTGTGTGGTATCGTTAGATCCGGGAAGCTGCCCCCTTTCAGGTGTTGGTAGGTTCAGATGAATGGATTGATAAAAAACATAAATGGACAAAGATCCATAAACAGCAGGACACACCTGAAGGATGGACGGTCTATAATTTAACATACTAAAAGAGCAATCCATTTTTTTTTTACGTTAAATGTTACATTGTTTAAATTTGCCACTGTCCTATGCTGGCCATTTGTCTGTACGAATATTTAGTTCTTTAAAAAGCATTCAACTGTAGTCTGTTGACTTGTTGTTTTGCATGTATATATATATTTTAGAATATTGAATAAGAGGTGTATAAGAGGGGAATTTTCCTTAGGGATAGTGACCTTAGGTTTAGGCTCGTGTTTAGGTCAAGTCTAGATAACCTTGCCCATTCGGGTAAAACCGTCAGGTGTCTACAATCCACATGGCCACTCAGGGGTAAGTTTAGGTGTCAGTCAGGTGTTATTGCCGAAAAATACAGAGTCACAATTTTAGATTGATTCGATTGATCCAGTGAATATTAGAAAATACAAATTCAATTTTGTGCGAGGCTCTGTGTGTGTGTGCGAGGCTCTGTGTGTGTGTGCGAGGCTCTGTGTCAAAAGACAATCAATTTTAGTCTGTGGGGGGTTAATGGCTGCTAAAATGTTTACAAGACATTTTAACACTCTGAGAGTTCGGTGCCCATCTGCAGGTACCTTTGCAACCTGACACAGTCTGGCCCAGCCATTCTCAGCAGCAGCTGTCAATCCTCAATGCCGGGAGGGTCGTCGACGGATGGACTGTGTTTGGATTAAACAAGACAGGTCACCTTGTGATCATCAGGGACAAGATGCACACACGTGGATCATGGCATAATTGAAATAAAAAAGGCAAGGCAAATAGAATGTTTAAATCATTAACCTCTTCTCACATATCTTGTTGTATAATGGATTATGAGCATGCGCATTGAAACAACAAATTGCACGACTTGCGGGAAAAAGTAATTAATTTCTGCATTCTGAAAATCCTGATTGAGGCTCAACGTGGGAACCATGATACGAAAACAGTGAGGGCACAGGCAGTGTAGCAGTGGTGTCTGCAACTAGTTGAATGTTTAAGAAAATACCTTTTTAAGACCAAGTAAATAAAATTTGAGGAACAAATGAGGGAAAAAACAAATATGTTCTTTATAATGTAAATGTCTGGAGAGAAACACGATGAGTTGTTTTAACTTCCGAGTTTGAAAATACAAATTTCAACAGGCATTCATAATTTTAATTAATTTTTACAAAAGCTCCCTGAAAAACTCCTGACACTATAATATGGGAATATATTTTACTGTAGCTTCAGATCATGCTGCAAAAAAATGCTTCTTCCTCAGTATTTTTGTCTTGTTTTCCAGTGCAAATGCCTAAAGATTCTTAAATAAAGATACATTTACTGGAGATACAAAATAACATCAAATACAAAGTCTTGTTTGAAGTGATTAAAACAAGAACTAATATCTGCCATAATTGGCAAAATAGTAACCTCAATTTAAAGGGACGTTTCGATTACTCATTGACAGATAGTTTGTTATTGTTTTAAGAAATAAACTCATTTAATTTATTACATTTTTCAAGACTTTGTTTATATTTGCATCTGAATTAAACATATCTTGATTGAAAGATGTTTGATATTTGTACTAGAAAACAAGACAAAACACAGAGGAAGAGATTCATTCACTTTTTGCTTTGCATCCATCATTTTCTGAATTTCTGCTCTGATTTAAAACGTTCTTAAGGCATTGATTTGTGTAACGGTAAATAAAGACATTTTAAGACTTAAAAACCCTTTTGTGTATGATGTTAATGTGTCCAATATTTACCTGTATCTGACTGAGGATCTGGACATGTATCAGGAAAAGATGACAGCAATGGCACGAGTAGTGGTCTCTACAAGAAAACACAATAGAAATATTACAAAAATTAATAATTATATTACAGACACAAATAAACACACACACACACTACAATACTGCAGTAATCCTGCTGTTCTTGGCAGACTGAAATTCATTTACAGTTTCATGCAAATATAAAGCCCAATACAGTCAGGAAAATGGTACATTTATTGTTGTTTATGGCTAGATTGTGGTTACTACAGTAAAACCATGGTCAGAAAACATTTTTAAACAGCTGAATACATGTCATCTCATTACAACAATGAAAATAATGGTTATGTGCATTCATAATTTAGCTTGTAATCAACAAATGAGTGTTAATGATGACAAACAATACACAGAAACGAAAACTACAGCTATGTTCTTTCATAATTTAGCTTGTAATCAACAAATGAGTGTTAATGATGAAAAACAATACACAGAAATGAAAACTACAGCGATGTTCATTCATAATTTGGCATGCAAACAAACAACCCCACGATGATCAACGGTAAACAAAGCCCAACGGGGCAAAGTTTGGTAACAAAACATAAACTGATGTCGCATAAAGCATCTTACCTTTGATAAATAAGACGAGAATGTGTTGAATTAAAGAACCGAAGCGATCGCTGCCGTGTTTTCTTCTTCTGTGAATTCAAGCTTCCCGCGACGCCGGAACCCGGAAGTGCGCCACGGGAGCGCTAGCGGCCGAAAGAATATTACATCCGTAGTGGTTTAGCACTACCATTGAGAATGAATGGGAAACGGTTTAGGGCCGTTTAGCGCCGCGCCGCCCGGGTTCGAGACCCGCTCGGCACAAGATACGAGATGGAGCGGTGCGGACCCGTGTCGGGGGGTGTTACATACGGAAAGCATTTGTTTTGCACTATATTTACAGTCCAGTTTAAACTGTTATGAATATTCCAAATAAAACAAGGAAACACCAACAAACACAAGCAAATAAAGGTGTGAAACAAAAACACAAGCCTTACCTCTTCTCAGCTCGTGCAGCCATTGCAAGAGGGTTCAAATGCTGTTAGTCGCCGGGGTCAGATGTGAAGATTGTTTTTATATATATATATATTTAATATGATATGTTTTAAGACTCAGATTCAACATTTATAGATTAGAGGACAATGGGATACTGGACCACGACGTGTCTATAACTGGCCAGAGCTGCTTATTTATGTTATGAAGTGTTTTAATTTGCTTAACACAAGCTTTTGAGAAAACAAGTTTAATATTAGAAGTTTAATAACAGTTTTAAAGGCATTCCATGTTCCCAATTTGTCACCTATATATATATATATATAATATAATTATTTTATATATTTATTAATTTCAATTTTAAAATTCTGACTTTATTACATGGTTATTAATATTATTGCTGCCAGAAATCTGACATTTTTTAAAAATAAATTATTTAAAATAATATAAGATTTCCACATATGAACATACTTTATATGTTACTTGATATGTATATGTTAAACTTATTTAATAATATATTATTTTTTTATGCTGAATTAACTCCACTTTAACACTTTATGGGAGTTAGGTTAAGTGATTTGTGTTCAATTTAACTGAAACGAATTAAAATTAGAAACGCAGAACACAACACTGGCTTTGCCTGAACGTCGGTGTCTCAAGTTGTCCAGCAGAGGGCAGCATATCCTTTTTTTAAAACGTGAAGCCCCCCTCCCGGCTCCGTTCTCTGTTATCTTCTAAAGTTTATTGTAATTGCAGATGATTAAATGAGGGGCACCGTGTCTGTCCGACCATCTTTATAGAAAGACAGTGTGCCAAACAACACCACCGTGTTCAGTCTAACATGACATGCACTAGTGTTTTCCTGGGGGGGGCATTATGAGTGGCTCGGATCAAGTCTACACTACTGCTCGATGAAGACATTACAAAGCCATTAGCGCAGGGAACTCGACACCACCCCCCTCTGTGTCCTGTGACGTCGTGCTGCCGATGTTCAAAGCTGTAGTGTTGAAACTTCAGTGACAGGATTCAGTCGATCGTCTGCTCAAGGTAACAGATTAAATGTTATTTTTTACATGTTTGCATGATGTTACAAGTTGTGCCTGTACATATATATTCACGTCTTTGATTACATTAACTTTTATAGTTAAATGCAAATGGCTCATTCGTGTTACTCACGACGGACTTTTGCACATCACCAGAGATCAAACGCACTTTTTAAAAGTACTATTCATGCAATCATTATATGGTTGTAACATTTGACAATCGATTTTGATCTAGCTCGGGTAAATAAATCTATCAATTTACCAATCGTACTGTTTAACACTGTACAGCGTCTTTTAATGCAGTCTAGCGTATAAGCCTATATTAATAAAATTGACATGACTTGAATAGAATCTACGACTCTGGTGAAAAACCTCCACAATCCACAAAAAAAGTTTGAGTCAACAAATTGAAAACAAGCTAATTATTGCCATTAATTATGAATTGTATTATGTATATATATATATATTTATATATAACGTATAAAGTACTCGATTGTTGATGTTAAATATTAATGTTAATAATAAAAATATATTTTTTTCCTAGCAAAACAATGGTTTGACTGTAAAATTTGGTACGTCCCCAATCCTCGGCAGATGGTTATGCTGATCTGTGGCAATGCATCTGGCGCTGTACATAGTTAACAGAAACGTTTAATACGGTCTTCCCATGTCAATCTACATGAACATTTGTTTTGTAATATGCTGTTTAAATTGACCTATATGGATGATCTTTATTATTATTTATTTATTTTTCTCTTTAGTCTTGTTACTTTGTCAGCATAATGTTTTTGCATCTAATGATTTCCTCCCATATGTATTTTAGGTGAAGCTCACTTTGAAGTTGCACGTTTGACCACAAAATGTGGTCAATTACCTACACACACAAACAATTATAATGTTCTATTCTGTGTTTTTCTATCAGGACAAGAAAACAATGAGTAGCTCTGAAGATGAAGTTGACTCGCTTTTTGAAGAGTCGATGGTTGGTCGAATAAATTCCTTGGAAAAATTTGCAACCGAGGAATTTTCAAAGTTGAAAAAACGAAACCAAAACCTCCAAGATACGTTAAATGAAAGGATGACCAGTGACATGGCTGCGGTTAAGGCTGAGCTCAGTGCCTTAAAAACACGTGTCGCTGACCAAGATAGACAGCTACAGGAACTAAAGAAGGAGCTGGTTAGGGTTAGGGTTAGGTATAGAGGTAAAAACGACTTTCACCCTCATTAGTAACCACCCTCATTAGAATATTGCATCCGATTGGCCAAAGCTTAACTGGGCGTATCTGCTGACTCGTAGGCCCGAATTACACGTGTGTGGTATCGTTAGAACCGGGAAGCTGCCCTCTTTCAGGCTAGGTATAGAGGTAAAAACGACTTTCATCCTCATTAGTAACCACCCTCATTAGAATATTGCATCCGATTGGCCAAAGCTTAACTGGGCGTATCTGCTGACTCGTAGCCCCGAATTACACGTGTGTGGTATCGTTAGATCCGGGAAGCTGCCCCCTTTCAGGTGTTGGTAGGTTCAGATGAATGGATTGATAAAAAACATAAATGGACAAAGATCCATAAACAGCAGGACACACCTGAAGGATGGACGGTCTATAATTTAACATACTAAAAGAGCAATCCATTTTTTTTTTTACGTTAAATGTTACATTGTTTAAATGTGCCACTGTCCTATGCTGGCCATTTGTCTGTACGAATATTTTGTTCTTTAAAAAGCATTCAACTGTAGTCTGTTGACTTGTTGTTTTGCATGTATATATATATTTTAGAATATTGAATAAGAGGTGTATAAGAGGGGAATTTTCCTTAGGGATAGTGACCTTAGGTTTAGGCTCGTGTTTAGGTCAAGTCTAGATAACCTTGCCCATTCGGGTAAAACCGTCAGGTGTCTACAATCCACATGGCCACTCAGGGGTAAGTTTAGGTGTCAGTCAGGTGTTATTGCCGAAAAATACAGAGTCACAATTTTAGATTGATTCGATTGATCCAGTGGATATTAGAAAATACAAATTCAATTTTGTGCGAGGCTCTGTGTGTGTGTGCGAGGCTCTGTGTGTGTGTGCGAGGCTCTGTGTCAAAAGACAATCAATTTTAGTCTGTGGGGGGTTAATGGCTGCTAAAATGTTTACAAGACATTTTAACACTCTGAGAGTTCGGTGCCCATCTGCAGGTACCTTTGCAACCTGACACAGTCTGGCCCAGCCATTCTCAGCAGCAGCTGTCAATCCTCAATGCCGGGAGGGTCGTCGACGGATGGACTGTGTTTGGATTAAACAAGACAGGTCACCTTGTGATCATCAGGGACAAGATGCACACACGTGGATCATGGCATAATTGAAATAAAAAAGGCAAGGCAAATAGAATGTTTAAATCATTAACCTCTTCTCACATATCTTGTTGTATAATGGATTATGAGCATGCGCATTGAAACAACAAATTGCACGACTTGCGGGAAAAAGTAATTAATTTCTGCATTCTGAAAATCCTGATTGAGGCTCAACGTGGGAACCATGATACGAAAACAGTGAGGGCACAGGCAGTGTAGCAGTGGTGTCTGCAACTAGTTGAATGTTTAAGAAAATACCTTTTTAAGACCAAGTAAATCAAATTTGAGGAACAAATGAGGGAAAAAACAAATGTGTTCTTTATAATGTAAATGTCTGGAGAGAAACACGATGAGTTGTTTTAACTTCCGAGTTTGAAAATACAAATTTCAACAGGCATTCATAATTTTAATTCATTTTTACAAAAGCTCCCTGAAAAACTCCTGACACTATAATGTGGGAATATAGTTTACTGTAGCTTCAGATCATGCTGCATTGTTTTCCAGTGCAAATGCCTAAAGATTCTTAAATAAAGATACATTTACTGGAGATACAAAATAACATCAAATACAAAGTCTTGTTTGAAGTGATTAAAACAAGAACTAATATCTGCCATAATTGGCAAAATAGTAACCTCAATTTAAAGGGACGTTTCGATTACTCATTGACAGATAGTTGTTATTGTTTTAAGAAATAAACTCATTTAATTTATTACATTTTTCAAGACTTTGTTTATATTTGCATCTGAATTAAACATATCTTGATTGAAAGATGTTTGATATTTGTACTAGAAAACAAGACAAAACACAGAGGAAGAGATTCATTCACTTTTTGCTTTGCATCCATCATTTTCTGAATTTCTGCTCTGATTTAAAACGTTCTTAAGGCATTGATTTGTGTAACGGTAAATAAAGACATTTTAAGACTTAAAAAACCTTTTGTGTATGATGTTAATGTGTCCAATATTTACCTGTATCTGACTGAGGATCTGGACATGTATCAGGAAATGATGACAGCAATGGCACGAGTAGTGGTCTCTACAAGAAAACACAATAGAAATATTACAAAAATTTATAATTATATTACAGACACAAATAAACACACACACACACTACAATACTGCAGTAATCCTGCTGTTCTTGGCAGACTGAAATTCATTTACAGTTTCATGCAAATATAAAGCCCAATACAGTCAGGAAAATGGTACATTTATTGTTGTTTATGGCTAGATTGTGGTTACTACAGTAAAACCATGGTCAGAAAACATTTTTAAACAGCTGAATACATTTCATCTCATTACAACAATGAAAATAATGGTTATGTGCATTCATAATTTAGCTTGTAATCAACAAATGAGTGTTAATGATGACAAACAATACACAGAAACGAAAACTACAGCTATGTTCTTTCATAATTTAGCTTGTAATCAACAAATGAGTGTTAATGATGAAAAACAATACACAGAAATGAAAACTACAGCGATGTTCATTCATAATTTGGCATGCAAACAAACAACCCCACGATGATCAACGGTAAACAAAGCCCAACGGGACAAAGTTTGGTAACAAAACATAAACTGATGTCGCATAAAGCATCTTACCTTTGATAAATAAGACGAGAATGTGTTGAATTAAAGAACCGAAGCGATCGCTGCCGTGTTTTCTTCTTCTGTGAATTCAAGCTTCCCGCGACGCCGGAACCCGGAAGTGCGCCACGGGAGCGCTAGCGGCCGAAAGAATATTACATCCGTAGTGGTTTAGCACTACCATTGAGAATGAATGGGAAACGGTTTAGGGCCGTTTAGCGCCGCGCCGCCCGGGTTCGAGACCCGCTCGGCACAAGATACGAGATGGAGCGGTGCGGACCCGTGTCGGGGGTGTGTTACATACGGAAAGCATTTGTTTTGCACTATATTTACAGTCCAGTTTAAACTGTTATGAATATTCCAAATAAAACAAGGAAACACCAACAAACACAAGCAAATAAAGGTGTGAAACAAAAACACAAGCCTTACCTCTTCTCAGCTCGTGCAGCCATTGCAAGAGGGTTCAAATGCTGTTAGTCGCCGGGTCAGATGTGAAGATTGTTTATATATTATATATTTAATATGATATGTTTTAAGACTCAGATTCAACATTTATAGATTAGAGGACAATGGGATACTGGACCACGACGTGTCTATAACTGGCCAGAGCTGCTTATTTATGTTATGAAGTGTTTTAATTTGCTTAACACAAGCTTTTGAGAAAACAAGTTTAATATTAGAAGTTTAATAACAGTTTTAAAGGCATTCCATGTTCCCAATTTGTCACCTATATATATATATAATATTAAATTATTTTATATATTTATTAATTTCAATTTTAAAATTCTGACTTTATTACATGGTTATTAATATTATTGCTGCCAGAAATCTGACATTTTTAAAATAAATTATTTAAAATAATATAAGATTTCCACATATGAACATACTTTATATGTTACTTGATATGTATATGTTAAACTTATTTAATAATATATAATTTTTTTATGCTGAATTAACTCCACTTTAACACTTTATGGGAGTTAGGTTAAGTGATTTGTGTTCAATTTAACTGAAACGAATTAAAATTAGAAACGCAGAACACAACACTGGCTTTGCCTGAACGTCGGTGTCTCAAGTTGTCCAGCAGAGGGCAGCATATCCTTTTTTTAAAACGTGAAGCCCCCCTCCCGGCTCCGTTCTCTGTTATCTTCTAAAGTTTATTGTAATTGCAGATGATTAAATGAGGGGCACCGTGTCTGTCCGACCATCTTTATAGAAAGACAGTGTGCCAAACAACACCACCGTGTTCAGTCTAACATGACATGCACTAGTGTTTTCCTGGGGGGGGGGGGGCATTATGAGTGGCTCGGATCAAGTCTACACTACTGCTCGATGAAGACATTACAAAGCCATTAGCGCAGGGAACTCGACACCACCCCCCTCTGTGTCCTGTGACGTCGTGCTGCCGATGTTCAAAGCTGTAGTGTTGAAACTTCAGTGACAGGATTCAGTCGATCGTCTGCTCAAGGTAACAGATTAAATGTTATTTTTTACATGTTTGCATGATGTTACAAGTTGTGCCTGTACATATATATTCACGTCTTTGATTACATTAACTTTTATAGTTAAATGCAAATGGCTCATTCGTGTTACTCACGACGGACTTTTGCACATCACCAGAGATCAAACGCACTTTTTAAAAGTACTATTCATGCAATCATTATATGGTTGTAACATTTGACAATCGATTTTGATCTAGCTCGGGTAAATAAATCTATCAATTTACCAATCGTACTGTTTAACACTGTACAGCGTCTTTTAATGCAGTCTAGCGTATAAGCCTATATTAATAAAATTGACATGACTTGAATAGAATCTACGACTCTGGTGAAAAACCTCCACAATCCACAAAAAAAGTTTGAGTCAACAAATTGAAAACAAGCTAATTATTGCCATTAATTATGAATTGTATTATGTATATATATATATATATATATATATATATATATATTTATATATAAACGTATAAAGTACTCGATTGTTGATGTTAAATATTAATGTTAATAATAAAAATATATTTTTTTCCTAGCAAAACAATGGTTTGACTGTAAAATTTGGTACGTCCCCCAATCCTCGGCAGATGGTTATGCTGATCTGTGGCAATGCATCTGGCGCTGTACATAGTTAACAGAAACGTTTAATACGGTCTTCCCATGTCAATCTACATGAACATTTGTTTTGTAATATGCTGTTTAAATTGACCTATATGGATGCTCTTTATTATTATTTATTTATTTATCTCTTTAGTCTTGTTACTTTGTCAGCATAATGTTTTTGCATCTAATGATTTCCTCCCATATGTATTTTAGGTGAAGCTCACTTTGAAGTTGCACGTTTGACCACAAAATGTGGTCAATTACCTACACACACAAACAATTATAATGTTCTATTCTGTGTTTTTCTATCAGGACAAGAAAACAATGAGTAGCTCTGAAGATGAAGTTGACTCGCTTTTTGAAGAGTCGATGGTTGGTCGAATAAATTCCTTGGAAAAATTTGCAACCGAGGAATTTTCAAAGTTGAAAAAACGAAACCAAAACCTCCAAGATACGTTAAATGAAAGGATGACCAGTGACATGGCTGCGGTTAAGGCTGAGCTCAGTGCCTTAAAAACACATGTCGCTGACCAAGATAGACAGCTACAGGAACTAAAGAAGGAGCTGGTTAGGGTTAGGGTTAGGGTAAGTGTTAGGGTTAGGGTTAGGGTTAGGTATAGAGGTAAAAACGACTTTCACCCTCATTAGTAACCACCCTCATTAGAATATTGCATCCGATTGGCCAAAGCTTAACTGGGCGTATCTGCTGACTCGTAGGCCCGAATTACACGTGTGTGGTATCGTTAGAACCGGGAAGCTGCCCTCTTTCAGGCTAGGTATAGAGGTAAAAATGACTTTCATCCTCATTAGTAACCACCCTCATTAGAATATTGCAGAGATATTAATTATTGGACCTAAAAACAGTACACAGAATCTCTTGGATTACAATTTGCAAATAGACGGATGTAATGTTACTTCCTCTACAGTCAAAAATCATATTTCAAATGTTACAAAAACAGCATTCTTCCATCTTAGAAACATTGCCAAGCTACGGAACATGTTAAGTGTGTCTGATGCAGAAAAGCTAGTTCATGCATTCATGACCTCTAGACTGGACTATTGTAATGCACTGCTAGGTGGTTGTCCTGCATCTTCAATAAACAAGCTACAGATAGTACAAAATGCTGCGGCTAGAGTCCTTACCAGGTCAAGAAAATATGATCATATTACTCCAATTTTACAGTCTCTGCACTGGCTACCTATTAAGTTCCGTATTAGTTACAAAATATTATTACTAGCCTATAAGGCCCTAAATGATTTAGCTCCTGCGTACCTAACTAATCTTCTATCACGCTACAATCCAACCCGTTCCCTAAGGTCGCAAAACTCCGGACTCTTGGTAGTACCTAGGATAGCAAAGTCCACTAAAGGAGGTAGAACTTTTTCATATCTGGCTCCTAAACTCTGGAATAGCCTTCCTGATAACGTTCGGGGTTCAGACACACTCTCTCTGTTTAAATCTAGATTAAAGACGCATCTCTTTAGCCAAGCATTCGTATAATGCATCTCACAATCTTGTACTGCTAGTCTTTCTGAACAAATGCACTTTATTATGCTTTAGCTTGGGTTATACTGATAATTTCATCCAGGGTTATTCCTGGATGGAACAACTGCTACGCTAATTGTCTTATTGTTTCTATGTTTCTGCCACGGGATTAACATCCCGTGGTAGCTAGGAATTACACAAGCTTCAGTCTGGATCCAACCCTTAAACGATCTGAGATGACCGAACACCTGAGAAGAGATGATGACAACCCCTCGGAGGACCTCAGAGGAAGCCAACCATCAGCGGTTATACTGACTTAACAAAAGTCTGCCATAAATGGAGGATCAGCACCTAAAGACAACCTCTACAGCCCTGAACGTCAGCGGAGTCTAGGACACATAGATGAGCCCCAGAGACAGATCTCCAGTGAGGAACTCGTCACCTAGACAGCCAAGACCACTGGAACCAGTGGACTGCTTACACTCTGACTTTGCTGCAGTTGAACAAACTACTGGTTTGTCTGGCCAGAGGGGAACTGGCCCCCCGACTAAGCCTGGTTTCTCCCAAGGTTTTTTCTCCATTCTGTCACCGATGGAGTTTTCGTTCCTTGCCGCTGTCGCCTCTGGCTTGCTTAGTTGGGGAATCTTCATTTCCAACAATATCATCGACTTGATTGCACAAATATTATTTAAACTGAACTGAGCTGGACAATGCCATCACTAAATTCTATAATGAAATGCATTCAGCTGAAAATTGAGTGTTAAATCCTATCATTTTACATTATTGACACAACTTGCCTATTTTGATACTGTGCAGTGCTTTGTTACAATTTGTATTGTTAAAGGCGCTATATAAATAAAGGTGACTTGACTTGACACTAAAGCGATTAAAAAAGGAGCTCAAAATAATAATATCAAATAATTATACCAAAAATACAGTGCAATCATTTCGGACGTAGCACAGTGCTCATTCAACAAATGAAAATAATTATTTTATGCTCTGAGATATGCACCAAAGCCACAGATAAAACCTGTAACACCTAAAAGGAGAAACTAATAGGTCCAAGGTTTCTTTATTTGTCACACAAAAAATTATACAGGGTATAATCAGAAGTGAAATGTAAGTGCAATCAGGTCCGCTCAGTGGACAGTGCAAAAGAATAAAAATAAAAAGTAACGACACAAGAGCATATATATGGTAAGAAAAGAGAAATAAGAGTAAAATGTGCAATGGAATAAAAAGTGCAAAACAGTATGATGTGCAAAAAAATGTTATTACAGTTATTACTGTTATTACAGTTATTACTGTTAAACAGTTAATACAGTTGTTGGTTTTAGAAACAATGAAACAAAAAGTAGAAATAAGATATCACAGAAACACGTCATAAGGTGAAAAACTAAAGTTTATAGACATACAACAAAGCAGAATCTGTCTATAAAGAGGGCTTAAGTCGCCCTCTCCTGGATGAAACTGTCCATAGCACGTGTTAAAAACTGCTACGGATTGAGAAACCTTAGCAAAAAATCACAGTATGGAACATGCTTTCAGACGGATGTTTTCACTCCCAGACAGTCCATCCTTCAGGTGTGTCCAGCTGTTTATTAAATTCTCTTTTTATCCGGTTATTAGATTGAAATCTACCTATCATCTATCTCCTTAAATTGAATTTGTATTTTCTAATATCCACTGGATCAATCGAATCAATCTAAAATTGTGACTCTGTATTTTTCGGCAATAACACCTGACTGACACCTAAACTTACCCCTGAGTGGCCATGTGGATTGTAGACACCTGACGGTTTTACCCGAATGGGCAAGGTTATCTAGACTTGACCTAAACACGAGCCTAAACCTAAGGTCACTATCCCTAAGGAAAATTCCCCTCTTATACACCTCTTATTCAATATTCTAAAATATATATATATACATGCAAAACAACAAGTCAACAGACTACAGTTGAATGCTTTTTAAAGAACTAAATATTCGTACAGACAAATGGCCAGCATAGGACAGTGGCACATTTAAACAATGTAACATTTAACGTAAAAAAAAAAATGGATTGTTCTTTTAGTATGTTAAATTATAGACCGTCCATCCTTCAGATGTGTCCTGCTGTTTATGGATCTTTGTCCATTTATGTTTTTTATCAATCCATTCATCTGAACCTACCAACACCTGAAAGGGGGCGGCTTCCCGGATCTAACGATACCACACACGTGTAATTCGGGGCTACGAGTCAGCAGATACGCCAAGTTAAGCTTTGGCCAATCGGATGCAATATTCTAATGAGGGTGGTTACTAATGAGGATGAAAGTCATTTTTACCTCTATACCTAGCCTGAAAGAGGGCAGCTTCCCGGTTCTAACGATACCACACACGTGTAATTCGGGCCTACGAGTCAGCAGATACGCCCAGTTAAGCTTTGGCCAATCGGATGCAATATTCTAATGAGGGTGGTTACTAATGAGGGTGAAAGTCGTTTTTACCTCTATACCTAACCCTAACCCTAACCCTAACCCTAACACTTACCCTAACCCTAACCCTAACCAGCTCCTTCTTTAGTTCCTGTAGCTGTCTATCTTGGTCAGCGACATGTGTTTTTAAGGCACTGAGCTCAGCCTTAACCGCAGCCATGTCACTGGTCATCCTTTCATTTAACGTATCTTGGAGGTTTTGGTTTCGTTTTTTCAACTTTGAAAATTCCTCGGTTGCAAATTTTTCCAAGGAATTTATTCGACCAACCATCGACTCTTCAAAAAGCGAGTCAACTTCATCTTCAGAGCTACTCATTGTTTTCTTGTCCTGATAGAAAAACACAGAATAGAACATTATAATTGTTTGTGTGTGTAGGTAATTGACCACATTGAGCTTCACCTAAAATACATATGGGAGGAAATCATTAGATGCAAAAACATTATGCTGACAAAGTAACAAGACTAAAGAGAAAAATAAATAAATAATAATAAAGAGCATCCATATAGGTCAATTTAAACAGCATATTACAAAACAAATGTTCATGTAGATTGACATGGGAAGACCGTATTAAACGTTTCTGTTAACTATGTACAGCGCCAGATGCATTGCCACAGATCAGCATAACCATCTGCCGAGGATTGGGGGACGTACCAAATTTTACAGTCAAACCATTGTTTTGCTAGGAAAAAAATATATTTTTATTATTAACATTAATATTTAACATCAACAATCGAGTACTTTATACGTTATATATAAATATATATATATATATATATATAAATATATATACATAATACAATTCATAATTAATGGCAATAATTAGCTTGTTTTCAATTTGTTGACTCAAACTTTTTTTGTGGATTGTGGAGGTTTTTCACCAGAGTCGTAGATTCTATTCAAGTCATGTCAATTTTATTAATATAGGCTTATACGCTAGACTGCATTAAAATACGCTGTACAGTGTTAAACAGTACGATTGGTAAATTGATAGATTTATTTACCCGAGCTAGATCAAAATCGATTGTCAAATGTTACAACCATATAATGATTGCATGAATAGTACTTTTAAAAAGTGCGTTTGATCTCTGGTGATGTGCAAAAGTCCGTCGTGAGTAACACGAATGAGCCATTTGCATTTAACTATAAAAGTTAATGTAATCAAAGACGTGAATATATATGTACAGGCACAACTTGTAACATCATGCAAACATGTAAAAAATAACATTTAATCTGTTACCTTGAGCAGACGATCGACTGAATCCTGTCACTGAAGTTTCAACACTACAGCTTTGAACATCGGCAGCACGACGTCACAGGACACAGAGGGGGGTGGTGTCGAGTTCCCTGCGCTAATGGCTTTGTAATGTCTTCATCGAGCAGTAGTGTAGACTTGATCCGAGCCACTCATAATGCCCCCCCCCCCCAGGAAAACACTAGTGCATGTCATGTTAGACTGAACACGGTGGTGTTGTTTGGCACACTGTCTTTCTATAAAGATGGTCGGACAGACACGGTGCCCCTCATTTAATCATCTGCAATTACAATAAACTTTAGAAGATAACAGAGAACGGAGCCGGGAGGGGGGCTTCACGTTTTAAAAAAAGGATATGCTGCCCTCTGCTGGACAACTTGAGACACCGACGTTCAGGCAAAGCCAGTGTTGTGTTCTGCGTTTCTAATTTTAATTCGTTTCAGTTAAAATTGAACACAAATCACTTAACCTAACTCCCATAAAGTGTTAAAGTGGAGTTAATTCAGCATAAAAAAATAATATATTATTAAATAAGTTTAACATATACATATCAAGTAACATATAAAGTATGTTCATATGTGGAAATCTTATATTATTTTAAATAATTTATTTTAAAAATGTCAGATTTCTGGCAGCAATAATATTAATAACCATGTAATAAAGTCAGAATTTTAAAATTGAAATTAATAAATATATAAAATAATTTAATATTATATATATATATAGGTGACAAATTGGGAACATGGAATGCCTTTAAAACTGTTATTAAACTTCTAATATTAAACTTGTTTTCTCAAAAGCTTGTGTTAAGCAAATTAAAACACTTCATAACATAAATAAGCAGCTCTGGCCAGTTATAGACACGTCGTGGTCCAGTATCCCATTGTCCTCTAATCTATAAATGTTGAATCTGAGTCTTAAAACATATCATATTAAATATATAATATAATATATAAACAATCTTCACATCTGACCCCGGCGACTAACAGCATTTGAACCCTCTTGCAATGGCTGCACGAGCTGAGAAGAGGTAAGGCTTGTGTTTTTGTTTCACACCTTTATTTGCTTGTGTTTGTTGGTGTTTCCTTGTTTTATTTGGAATATTCATAACAGTTTAAACTGGACTGTAAATATAGTGCAAAACAAATGCTTTCCGTATGTAACACCCCCCGACACGGGTCCGCACCGCTCCATCTCGTATATTGTGCCGAGCGGGTTAGGGTTAGGGTTAGGTATATGGGCAAATTACGAATTTGAGCCCCTTGTTTTGAGCCCCCCCAGACTCTGTCTGCTTATATCTGCGGTCCTGTGGGGCCCACGGAGATGAAAGTAGGGTCAAAGTATCATTTAGGAGACGGGCCGTCGCTTTCTCGTGGTTTCGTCTCCCTAGCGCCACCGTGTGTTGGGTTACGGCACTGCACTTCCCTTTTCCCCTGCAGCGAGAGAGCTGAAAATTGGTCCATTTGTTACGTGGGGTGCCTGGATCGCAACCCAAGTGACCCCGTGTCTCTATCTCGTTTCGTTTGAAAAGGAGCCCGCGTTGAGTTTTGGCCCATTTGTCGCGGGTGAGGTATCATATATGGTTCCGATGGAGAAACGGGTGGGGTTGTTAGGCTTAGGGGTGGGGCCCGGTCTCAGGCACCTGGCCCTGTCACTGGCAGTGTGCCCACGGAGCACTGGGGGCAGTTTGGGTTCTGTGGGGCCTCTCTGGAGCTTTCAGGGGCCACTTTGAGCTCATCTTTCCACAGAGCTCACCTGTCCAAAGTAGGTATATGGGCAAATTACGAATTTGAGCCCCTTGTTTTGAGCCCCCACAGACTCTGTCTGCTTATATCTGCGGTCCTGTAGGGCTCACGGAGATGAACGTTGGTCCAAGTATCATTTAGGAGACGGGCCGTCGCTTTCTCGTGGTTTCGTCTCCCTAGCGCCACCGTGTGTTGGGTTACGGCACTGCACTTCCCTTTTCCCCTGCAGCGAGAGAGCTGAAAATCGGTCCATTTGTTACGTGGGGTGCCTGGATCGCAACCCAAGTGACCCTGTGTCTCTATCTCGTTTCGTTTGAAAAGGAGCCCGCGTTGAGTTTTGGCCCATTTGTCACGGGTGAGGTATCATATATGGTTCCGATGGAGAAACGGGTGGGTTAGGGTTAGGGTTAGGGTTAGGGTTAGGGTTAGGGTTAGGGTAGGGTTAGGGTTAGGGTTAGGGTTAGGGTTAGGGTTAGGGTTAGGTATAGAGGTAAAAACGACTTTCACCCTCATTAGTAACCACCCTCATTAGAATATTGCATCCGATTGGCCAAAGCTTAACTGGGCGTATCTGCTGACTCGTAGGCCCGAATTACACGTGTGTGGTATCGTTAGAACCGGGAAGCTGCCCTCTTTCAGGCTAGGTATAGAGGTAAAAACGACTTTCATCCTCATTAGTAACCACCCTCATTAGAATATTGCATCCGATTGGCCAAAGCTTAACTGGGCGT
Source organism: Ptychobarbus kaznakovi (assembly GCA_027422405.1). NCBI lineage: Eukaryota > Metazoa > Chordata > Actinopteri > Cypriniformes > Cyprinidae > Ptychobarbus > Ptychobarbus kaznakovi. The sequence goes on along the minus strand of JAPDDN010000652.1, from coordinate 19,514 downwards.
ATCTGCTGACTCGTAGTCCCGAATTACACGTGTGTGGTATCGTTAGATCCGGGAAGCTGCCCCCTTTCAGGTGTTGGTAGGTTCAGATGAATGGATTGATAAAAAACATAAATGGACAAATTCCATAAACAGCAGGACACACCTGAAGGATGGACGGTCTATAATTTAACATACTAAAAGAGCAATCCATTTTTTTTTTACGTTAAATGTTACATTGTTTAAATGTGCCACTGTCCTATGCTGGCCATTTGTCTGTACGAATATTTAGTTCTTTAAAAAGCATTCAACTGTAGTCTGTTGACTTGTTGTTTTGCATGTATATATATTTTAGAATATTGAATAAGAGGTGTATAAGAGGGGGATTTTCCTTAGGGATAGTGACCTTAGGTTTAGGGTCCTGTGTAGGTCAAGGTTAGATAACCGTACCCATTAAGGGTAAAACCGTCAGGTGTCTACAATCCACACGGCCACTCACGGGTAAGTTTAGGTGTCAGTCAGGTGTTATTGCCGAAAAATACAGAGTCACAATTTTAGATTGATTCGATTGATCCAGTGGATATTAAAAAATACAAATTCAATTTAAGGAGATAGATGATAGGTAGATTTCAATCTAATAACCGGATAAAAATAAACGAAAAGAGAATTTAATAAACAGCTGGACACACCTGAAGGATGGACTGTCTGGGAGTGAAGGCATCCGTCTGAAAGCATGTTCCATACTGTGATTTTTTGTTAAGGTTTCTCAATCCGTAGCAGTTTTTAACACGTGCTATGCACATTTTCATCCAGGAGAGGGTGACTTAAGCCCTCTTAATAAAAAAAGATCCTCACTGGCATATTTTCATAAACCCGGGAGCCTTTTATTTGTTTTTTTTTTCTCCAAAATTTGGTGCTGGGTAGAGTTGGATAAATATTTGTTTCTATTCTCCTGTATCTTCATTCTTTTATTTTTACAAAAGCTTAATAAACAGGCGGAGCACTATAAATAAAAAATAATAAAAAAGGTGCTGCTGTTGTTGTTGTATACATTTGCTCTTTTCTTTAACCTTATAATGTGATTCTTTTATGTCTCATTTCTATTTTTTATTTAATTGTTTCTAAAACCTTCCAACAATTTTCTTAGTTTCAGATAGATGGATATATTTTAGGAATCCATTTTTGATTGCGTGGTTTTAATGGCTGCTAAACTGTTTACAAGACAAATGAAAGGTTCTCTCACCTAGACCTCCCTCTGGACCGAAGTCTTTGACAGCCAGGCCCGTCCAGGTCTTCTCAGAAACACACACACACACACACACACACACACACACACACACACACACACACACACACACACACACACACACACACACACACACACACACACACACACACACACACACACACACACACACACACACACACACACACACACACACACACACACACACACACACACACACACACACACACACACACACACACACACACACACACACACACACACACTCATTAAAGTGGGTCTGTTTCGATGGTGGGCTTGGGAGATGGTTTCCCCAGTTCTATGACCTTTTCAGGCTTGGGGAAGTTGACCTTCCGGTCCTCCAGCTCGATCAGCCTTGCCACCTTTGTCGCCGAAGGTTTTCTCCAGGTGAAGCACACTAAAAGACAGAATCAAATAACATTAATCCTTTAGTAATTACATTCACTTTAGTCGATGCCGTATTGAGTGATTTGGAGACTTACACAGCAGATGTTTCACTCTCTGGGCATACTGGAAGGCCCGCCACTTGTCATAAAACATGCGGTCTGGGGGAATCCTGAATCGACGCGCTGTTTTTGTGTATAATTATTTGATATTATTATTTTTAACTCCTTGTTTTTATTGCTGTGATTATTATTTTGAATCACTATTCCACTTCCTTTCATGTAAAGCACCTTGAATTAGCACTGTGTATGAAATGTGCTACATAAATAAACTTGCCTTGTGCCCTGCTTAGTTTTCATAGATTGAGTGTGTCGTTAGATATCCAGGTCAAAGGTCACAGTGCAGTTCAGTCTAATGTTTAGAATGATTTCAATGATCTATAAGCATTTGTGAGATAATTATATTAAATTATTTAATAACTTATTCTTCATAGATGGAGTGTGGTTTTAGTGGAGGGCCTGGATCACAGCCTGGTAGATCGAGAGAGACAGAGAGAGAGACAGAGAGAGAGTGTGTGTGTGTGTGTGTTCGGGTTAGATCTAAAGGCCACAGTCCTTTCATTTCATTAGCATTTGTATGAGTTGAGAGTGTGAGTGTGAGTGTGAGTGTGAGTGTGAGAGAGAGTGAGAGTGAGAGAGAGAGAGAGAGAGAGAGAGAGAGAGAGAATCAAATAACATTAATCCTTTAGTAATTACATTCATTATTTATTTAACATTATTTAACATCTATATTAATGAACTGGCGCTCAGTCTGGAGCGATCTGCAGCCCCTGGCCTCACTCTACACGACTCCCAGATCAGATGCCTGCTGTATGCAGATGATCTGGTTCTGCTGTCTCCCACTAAACATGGTCTACAGCAGAACCTGGACCTGCTGGAGCAATACTGCCAGACCTGGGCCCTGACAGTCAACCTGAAGAAAACCAACATTATGATCTTTCAGAAAAGATCCAGATCCCAGGGAAACACAACACATATTTACATTAGGCACTAACCAGATAACACACACATCACACTACAACTACCTGGGTTTGAAAATCACATCCACTGGAAACTTTAATCATGCTGTGAATGAACTGAGAGATAAAGCACGCAGGGCGTTCTACGCCATTAAACGACAATGTCCTATAGAAATACCTATTAGAATTTGGCTGAACATAGTAGAATCAGTAATTGAGCCCATTGCACTCTATTGCAGTGAGGTGTGGGGTCCACTGACAAACCCAAGTCAAGATCTCACCAAATGGGAAAAACACCCGATTGAGACCCTGCATGCAGAACTCTGTAAAACCATATTACATGTGCACCGCACACAACAAATAACGCATGCAGGGCAGAATTAGGCAAATATCCTCTAATCACAAAGATACAAAAAAGGGCAATTCAATTCTGGAAACATCTGAAACTCAGTGATCCCCAATCATACCATTATAAAGCCCTGCAATACCAAGAGATGAGCAAAGAAAGCAAGCCCTTCCTCCAGCTGATCCAGAGCTTCAGTCCTGATGCTTCACTAACATCTACTGATACTCTGAATCACAACATCAGAACCAATCAGATCACTGCACAAATCAAACAGAGGTACATCACTCATTGGCAAACCCAAACTCAACAACAGAGTAAAATGCAATGCTATCTGTCCCTAAAGAGAGAGTACAGTATGGCAGAGTATCTGTTCACAGTGTCAGATAAGAAACTGAGAAGCACGTTGACCAGATACAGACTCAGCGGACACAAGCTGATGATAGAGACGGGCAGACACAGACAAACGTGGCTGCCCCCGGAGCAGAGACTGTGTTCACACTGTAACCTGAATCAGATGGAAACAGAACTGCACTTCCTAACAGAGTGCTCCAAATACACAGATATACGGACAGTGTTCTACGACAAAATACAGCAGATCCATCCCACATTTACAACTCTTCCAGACCAGGAGAAACTAGCGTATCTGCTCGGAGAACACAAGAGCTGCTGTGTGTTTGCTGCTCAATATGTGTCTCTCTGTCACCATAGAAGAGAAGACACTCCATCTGCCTGAGCTGATGTTTCCAGCACATGTAGAATATATTATGACATATTACTCCATTATATTTCTTAAATGTATATTTTGCCTCTGTAAATCTTATACTGTGTTTTATTTAATTTTATTTCTAACATATACTTACACTAGTCACTCATTTTGCACTACATATTTAATACGTTTTAAATATTTGTTTTATTACTATTACTATTTTGTAATTTTTTTTTCTTTTTTCTGTTAATTCAAATGCACACTACTTGTGAGCAGCCCAGCTGCAATTGCTTTGGCAATACAAATGTATCGTTTTTGTCATGCCAATAAAGCACACTTAAATTGAATTGAATTGAAATTGAGAGAGAGAGAAATTGTTGTTGCTTGCCTAGGTTTGAGTGAGTTGTTTTTTGGAACTTTTTTTACCTCAAAAAAATATTAAATTAGGATTAGTGTTAGTTATAGAGGTACAATACGAATTTGAATCCTTCGGTTGAGCATAATCCTCCTAGATCATCCTATAACACCAGTTCTGTAGTTCCCAAGGTGCTGAGATGTCCTTACCGTGTGTATAGGATTTTAAGATAGGTTAGGTTCATAGGTGGCGTGATGGCTACATCTTGTGGGCAGACAAAGGTACTGCACTTTCAAAAAGGCTTTTTTATATTTAGCATTTTTGTAGAATCTAAAAATTGACAAACCGCAAACCGAGTGAAGACGAGCAAACAAGCAAATAGGACAAGCCAATGTGGTATGAAAAATTATCTTTTTTTTTTCCGTTTGGAACTGAAACTAGAATTTTAACTCCATCGTATGCCATTTTACTTGTGTAGTAAATGTTTGGACTGCAGCAAGTGTCTTTACAAGTTTGCACCTTTCACCCAAATTATGTTTTGCGGTTATATCAAGTGACATAAACACGTACCACATTTCAAACATTAAATTGATTCAGCAACAGGCAATTCAATTAATTATGTGGATACATGAATAGTTTACTGCATGTTTAGAGTAGTTAAACGTGAGAGGTGACTTCAAAATGTGACGTGTTTGCATGCCTTTCTGTCCAGTATTATTTTCAAAAGACATATTCATTTTGAAGTAGGGCAATTTTTTTCACCAACCCGAGACTGAGATACAGGCCACTTCTTTTCATAACTAAGTGAATGTTTTTGTTTTTTACCCTAGGTTCTACAGTGATGGAGGAACTTGGCAGTTTTATTATTTGTTGAGACAACGTCAGTTAAGTTTCGACCTATTTAATTAAATGTATATGTATGTATAATCTGTACAAGCAAGTTGGTAAATGATCAGGTATGAAAAAATTTGTAACATATATGCAACAAGTTGAAAACTGTGCATTCAATATAGTATACGTTCAGTGATAAAAAAAAATATATGAAACATGTGTGCAATAAGTAGAAAACTGTGCAATCAAGTTAGCAAACGGTCAGCGATGAAAAAATATGGAACATATATGCAATAATTAGCTAACTGTACATTCAAGATAGTAAAGTGTCACCTGGCACTGGCAGTGTGTCCACGGAGCACTGGGGGAAGTTTGGGTTCTGTGGGTCCTCGCTGGAGCTTTCAGGGTCCCTTTGAGCTCCTCTGGCCACAGTTGGACTATAATGTCCTGTACACACACACATGCTATTCACAGTTTCATCCAGGAGAGGGCGACTTAAGCCCTCTTATAGACAGATTCTGCTTTGTTGTACGTCTTTAAACTTTTGTTTTTCACCTTATGACGTGTTTCTGTGATATCTTATTTCTATTTTTTGTTTAATTGTTTCTAAAACCTTCCAACAATTTTATTAGTTTCTCCTTTTAGGTGTTACAGGTTTTATCTGTCGCTTTGGTGCATTTCTCAGAGCATAAACTAATTATTTTCATTTGTTGAATGTCCGAAATGATTGCATTGTATTTTTTGTATAATTATTTGATATTATTATTTTTAGCTCCTTTTTTAATTGCTGTGATTATTATTTTTAATCACTATTCCACTTCCTTTCATGTAAAGCACTTTGAATTACCACTGTGTATGAAATGTGCTACATAAATAAACTTGCCTTGTGCCCTGCTTAGTTTTCAATGATCTATAAGCATTTGTGAGATAATTATATTAAATTATTTAATAACTTATTCTTCATAGATGGAGTGTGGTTTTAGTGGAGGGCCTGGATCACAGCCTGGTAGATCGAGAGAGACAGAGAGAGAGAGACAGAGAGAGAGTGTGTGTGTGTGTGTGTTCGGGTTAGATCTAAAGGCCACAGTCCTTTCATTTCATTAGCATTTGTATGAGTTGAGAGTGTGAGTGTGAGTGTGAGTGTGAGTGTGAGAGAGAGTGAGAGAGAGAGAGAGAGAGAGAGAGAGAGAGAGAATCAAATAACATTAATCCTTTAGTAATTACATTCATTATTTATTTAACATTATTTAACATCTATATTAATGAACTGGCGCTCAGTCTGGAGCGATCTGCAGCCCCTGGCCTCACTCTACACAACTCCCAGATCAGATGCCTGCTGTATGCAGATGATCTGGTTCTGCTGTCTCCCACTAAACATGGTCTACAGCAGAACCTGGACCTGCTGGAGCAATACTGCCAGACCTGGGCCCTGACAGTCAACCTGAAGAAAACCAACATTATGATCTTTCAGAAAAGATCCAGATCCCAGGGAACACAACACATATTTACATTAGGCACTAACCAGATAACACACACATCACACTACAACTACCTGGTTTGAAAATCACATCCACTGGAAACTTTAATCATGCTGTGAATGAACTGAGAGATAAAGCACGCAGGGCGTTCTACGCCATTAAACGACAATGTCCTATAGAAATACCTATTAGAATTTGGCTGAACATAGTAGAATCAGTAATTGAGCCCATTGCACTCTATTGCAGTGAGGTGTGGGGTCCACTGACAAACCCAAGTCAAGATCTCACCAAATGGGAAAAACACCCGATTGAGACCCTGCATGCAGAACTCTGTAAAACCATATTACATGTGCACCGGCACACAACAAATAACGCATGCAGGGCAGAATTAGGCAAATATCCTCTAATCACAAAGATACAAAAAAGGGCAATTCAATTCTGGAAACATCTGAAACTCAGTGATCCCCAATCATACCATTATAAAGCCCTGCAATACCAAGAGATGAGCAAAGAAAGCAAGCCCTTCCTCCAGCTGATCCAGAGCTTCAGTCCTGATGCTTCACTAAATCTACTGATACTCTGAATCACAACATCAGAACCAATCAGATCACTGCACAAATCAAACAGAGGTACATCACTCATTGGCAAACCCAAACTCAACAACAGAGTAAAATGCAATGCTATCTGTCCCTAAAGAGAGAGTACAGTATGGCAGAGTATCTGTTCACAGTGTCAGATAAGAAACTGAGAAGCACGTTGACCAGATACAGACTCAGCGGACACAAGCTGATGATAGAGACGGGCAGACACAGACAACGTGGCTGCCCCCGGAGCAGAGACTGTGTTCACACTGTGACCTGAATCAGATGGAAACAGAACTGCACTTCCTAACAGAGTGCTCCAAATACACAGATATACGGACAGTGTTCTACGACAAAATACAGCAGATCCATCCCACATTTACAACTCTTCCAGACCAGGAGAAACTAGCGTATCTGCTCGGAGAACACAAGAGCTGCTGTGTGTTTGCTGCTCAATATGTGTCTCTCTGTCACCATAGAAGAGAAGACACTCCATCTGCCCTGAGCTGATGTTTCCAGCACATGTAGAATATATTATGACATATTACTCCATTATATTTCTTAAATGTATATTTTGCCTCTGTAAATTTTATACTGTGTTTTATTTAATTTTATTTCTAACATATACTTACACTAGTCACTCATTTTGCACTACATATTTAATACGTTTTAAATATTTGTTTTATTACTATTACTATTTTGTATTTTTTTTTTCTTTTTTCTGTTAATTCAAATGCACACTACTTGTGAGCAGCCCAGCTGCAATTGCTTTGGCAATACAAATGTATCGTTTTTGTCATGCCAATAAAGCACACTTAAATTGAATTGAATTGAAATTGAGAGAGAGAGAAATTGTTGTTGCTTGCCTAGGTTTGAGTGAGTTGTTTTTTGGAACTTTTTTTACCTCAAAAAAAAATTAAATTAGGATTAGTGTTAGTTATAAGGTACAATACGAATTTGAATCCTTCGTTGAGCATAATCCTCCTAGATCATCCTATAACACCAGTTCTGTAGTTCCAAGGTGCTGAGATGTCCTTACCGTGTGTATAGGATTTTAAGATAGGTTAGGTTCATAGGTGGCGTGATGGCTACTCTTGTGGGCAGACAAAGGTACTGCACTTTCAAAAAGGCTTTTTTATATTTAGCATTTTTGTAGAATCTAAAAATTGACAAACCGCAAACCGAGTGAAGACGAGCAAACAAGCAAATAGGACAAGCCAATGTGGTATGAAAAATATCTTTTTTTTCCGTTTGGAACTGAAACTAGAATTTTAACTCCATCGTATGCCATTTTACTTGTGTAGTAAATGTTTGGACTGCAGCAAGTGTCTTTACAAGTTTGCACCTTTCACCCAAATTATGTTTTGCGGTTATTATCAAGTGACATAAACACGTACCACATTTCAAACATTAAATTGATTCAGCAACAGGCAATTCAATTAATTATGTGGATACATGAATAGTTTACTGCATGTTTAGAGTAGTTAAACGTGAGAGGTGACTTCAAAATGTGACGTGTTTGCATGCCTTTCTGTCCAGTATTATTTTCAAAAGACATATTCATTTTGAAGTAGGGCAATTTTTTTCACCAACCCGAGACTGAGATACAGGCCACTTCTTTTCATAACTAAGTGAATGTTTTTGTTTTTTACCCTAGGTTCTACAGTGATGGAGGAACTTGGCAGTTTTATTATTTGTTGAGACAACGTCAGTTAAGTTTCGACCTATTTAATTAAATGTATATGTATGTATAATCTGTACAAGCAAGTTGGTAAATGATCAGGTATGAAAAAATTTGGAACATATATGCAACAAGTTGAAAACTGTGCATTCAATATAGTATACGGTCAGTGATAAAAAAATAATTATGAAACATGTGTGCAATAAGTAGAAAACTGGCAATCAAGTTAGCAAACGGTCAGCGATGAAAAAATATGGAACATATATGCAATAATTAGCTAACTGTACATTCAAGATAGTAAAGTGTCACCTGGCACTGGCAGTGTGTCCACGGAGCACTGGGGGAAGTTTGGGTTCTGTGGGTCCTCGCTGGAGCTTTCAGGGTCCCTTTGAGCTCCTCTGGCCACAGTTGGACTATAATGTCCTGTACACACACACATGCTATTCACAGTTTCATCCAGGAGAGGCGACTTAAGCCCTCTTTATAGACAGATTCTGCTTTGTTGTACGTCTTTAAACTTTTGTTTTTCACCTTATGACGTGTTTCTGTGATATCTTATTTCTCCGATTTTTAAAGTGTTTAATTGTTTCTAAAACCTTCCAACAATTTTATTAGTTTCTCCTTTTAGGTGTTACAGGTTTATCTGTCGCTTTGGTGCATTTCTCAGAGCATAAACTAATTATTTTCATTTGTTGAATGTCCGAAATGATTGCATTGTATTTTTTGTATAATTATTTGATATTATTATTTTTAGCTCCTTTTTTAATTGCTGTGATTATTTTTTTTAATCACTATTCCACTTCCTTTCATGTAAAGCACTTAAAAGGAATTCCCCCAGGAAACAAGACTGTCTATGAAATGTGCTACATTTTTAAATAAATTGCCTTGTGCCCTGCTTAGTTTTCATAGATTGAGTGTGTCGAAATTAGATATCCAGGTCAAAGGTCACAGTGCAGTTCAGTCTTAATGTTTAGAATGATTTCAATGATCTATAAGCATTTGTGAGATAATTATACGAAATGATTTGATAACTCATTCTACGTACTTATTTTTCATAAAAAGGGAGATGGAGTGAAACTCCGGGTTTTACCGAAGAAAACCTCCCGACCAGGTCAAAGGTCACAGAACAGTTACCGCGGTAACTTGCAGCTTCCAGCATAGTGTGAGTTTTCTGCTAATTTGTTTGAATCGGGCTTGACACATGCTTAACACTTGCCAGTTTTAACACATGCTATTCCCATTGTCATCCAGGAGAGGGAAAACCCGAGTTATTAGCCACTGTTTATTTCCTCGAGTAGATAGAGAGATGGAAGATATATATACTCCGAGTTATCAATCTTACCTCCTTTCTAACTGTCCAGGTTTAGAAGGTTAACTTTTGGGTTAGTCAAGGGTTATCTTCTGTGATTAGCAGTGGCGTGGTTGTCTGGGGTTAGTTGGGGCCAGGGTTAGGGTTAGGGTTAATTGGGGCCAGGGTTAGTTGGGGTTAGGGTTAGGGTTAGGGTTAGGTTTTAGGGTTAGGGTTAGGGTCAGGGTTAGGGTTAATTGGGGCCAGGGTTAGTTGGGGTTAGGGGTTATCTTGCAACTAGGGTTAGGGTTAGGGTTAGGTTAGGTATAGAGGTAAAAACGACTTTCACCCTCATTAGTAACCACCCTCATTAGAATATTGCATCCGATTGGCCAAAGCTTAACTGGGCGTATCTGCTGACTCGTAGGCCCGAATTACACTTGTGTGGTATCGTTAGAACCGGGAAGCTGCCCTCTTTCAGGCTAGGTATAGAGGTAAAAACGACTTTCATCCTCATTAGTAACTACCCTCATTAGAATATTGCATCCGATTGGCCAAAGCTTAACTGGGCGTATCTGCTGACTCGTAGTCCCGAATTACACGTGTGTGGTATCGTTAGATCCGGGAAGCTGCCCCCTTTCAGGTGTTGGTAGGTTCAGATGAATGGATTGATAAAAAACATAAATGGACAAAGATCCATAAACAGCAGGACACACCTGAAGGATGGACGGTCTATAATTTAACATACTAAAAGAGCAATCCATTTTTTTTTTACGTTAAATGTTACATTGTTTAAATGTGCCACTGTCCTATGCTGGCCATTTGTCTGTACGAATATTTAGTTCTTTAAAAAGCATTCAACTGTAGTCTGTTGACTTGTTGTTTTGCATGTATATATATTTTAGAATATTGAATAAGAGGTGTATAAGAGGGGGATTTTCCTTAGGATAGTGACCTTAGGTTTAGGGTCCTGTGTAGGTCAAGGTTAGATAACCGTACCCATTAAGGGTAAAACCGTCAGGTGTCTACAATCCACACGGCCACTCACGGGTAAGTTTAGGTGTCAGTCAGGTGTTATTGCCGAAAAATACAGAGTCACAATTTTAGATTGATTCGATTGATCCAGTGGATATTAAAAAATACAAATTCCAATTTAAGGGATAGATGATAGGTAGATTTCAATCTAATAACCGGATAAAAATAAACGAAAAGAGAATTAATAAACAGCTGGACACACCTGAAGGATGGACTGTCTGGGAGTGAAGGCATCCGTCTGAAAGCATGTTCCATACTGTGATTTTTTGTTAAGGTTTCTCAATCCGTAGCAGTTTTTAACACGTGCTATGCACATTTTCATCCAGGAGAGGGTGACTTAAGCCCTCTTAATAAAAACAGATCCTCACTGGCATATTTTCATAAACCCGGGAGCCTTTTATTTGTTTTTTTTCTCCAAAATTTGGTGCTGGGTAGAGTTGGATAAATATTTGTTTCTATTCTCCTGTATCTTCATTCTTTTATTTTACAAAAGCTTAATAAACAGGCGGAGCACTATAAATAAAAAATAATAAAAAAGGTGCTGCTGTTGTTGTTGTATACATTTGCTCTTTTCTTTAACCTTATAATGTGATTCTTTTATGTCTCATTTCTATTTTTTATTTAATTGTTTCTAAAACCTTCCAACAATTTTCTTAGTTTCAGATAGATGGATATATTTTAGGAATCCATTTTTGATTGCGTGGTTTTAATGGCTGCTAAACTGTTTACAAGACAAATGAAAGGTTCTCTCACCTAGACCTCCCTCTGGACCGAAGTCTTTGACAGCCAGGCCCGTCCAGGTCTTCTCAGAAACGCACGCACGCACGCACGCACGCACGCACGCACGCACGCACGCACGCACGCACGCACGCACGCACGCACGCACGCACGCACGCACGCACGCACGCACGCACGCACGCACGCACGCACGCACGCACGCACGCACGCACGCACGCACCACACGCACGCACGCACGCACGCACGCACGCACCACGCACCAGCACGCACGCACGCACGCACACACACACACACACACACCACACACCCACGCACACACACACCACACACACACACACACACACACACAACACACACACACACACACACCCACACACACACACACACCACACACACACACACACACACACACACACACACACACACACACACACACACACACACACTCATTAAAGTGGGTCTGTTCGATGGTGGCTTGGAGATGGTTTTCCCAGTTCTATGACCTTTCAGGCTTGGGGAAGTTGACCTTCCGCCTCCAGCTCGATCAGCCTTGCCACCTTTTGTCGCCGAAGGTTTTCTCCACGTGAAGCACGCTAAAAGACAGAATCAAATAACATTAATCCTTTAGTAATTACATTCACTTTAGTCGATGCCGTATTGAGTGATTTGGAGACTTACACAGCAGATGTTTCACTCTCTGGCATACTGGAAGGCCCGCCACTTGTCATAAAACATGCGGTCTGGGGGGAATCCTGAATCGACGCGCTGTTTTTGTGTATAATTATTTGATATTATTATTTTAACTCCTTGTTTTAATTGCTGTGATTATTATTTTGAATCACTATTCCACTTCCTTTCATGTAAAGCACCTTGAATTAGCACTGTGTATGAAATGTGCTACATAAATAAACTTGCCTTGTGCCCTGCTTAGTTTTCATAGATTGAGTGTGTCGTTAGATATCCAGGTCAAAGGTCACAGTGCAGTTCAGTCTAATGTTTAGAATGATTTCAATGATCTATAAGCATTTGTGAGATAATTATATTAAATTATTTAATAACTTATTCTTCATAGATGGAGTGTGGTTTTAGTGGAGGGCCTGGATCACAGCCTGGTAGATCGAGAGAGACAGAGAGAGAGAGACAGAGAGAGAGTGTGTGTGTGTGTGTGTTCGGGTTAGATCTAAAGGCCACAGTCCTTTCATTTCATTAGCATTTGTATGAGTTGAGAGTGTGAGTGTGAGTGTGAGTGTGAGAGAGAGTGAGAGTGAGAGAGAGAGAGAGAGAGAGAGAGAGAGAGAGAGAATCAAATAACATTAATCCTTTAGTAATTACATTCATTATTTATTTAACATTATTTAACATCTATATTAATGAACTGGCGCTCAGTCTGGAGCGATCTGCAGCCCCTGGCCTCACTCTACACGACTCCCAGATCAGATGCCTGCTGTATGCAGATGATCTGGTTCTGCTGTCTCCCACTAAACATGGTCTACAGCAGAACCTGGACCTGCTGGAGCAATACTGCCAGACCTGGGCCCTGACAGTCAACCTGAAGAAAACCAACATTATGATCTTTCAGAAAAGATCCAGATCCCAGGAACACAACACATATTTACATTAGGCACTAACCAGATAACACACACATCACACTACAACTACCTGGGTTTGAAAATCACATCCACTGGAAACTTTAATCATGCTGTGAATGAACTGAGAGATAAAGCACGCAGGGCGTTCTACGCCATTAAACGACAATGTCCTATAGAAATACCTATTAGAATTTGGCTGAACATAGTAGAATCAGTAATTGAGCCCATTGCACTCTATTGCAGTGAGGTGTGGGGTCCACTGACAAACCCAAGTCAAGATCTCACCAAATGGGAAAAACAACCCGATTGAGACCCTGCATGCAGAACTCTGTAAAACCATATTACATGTGCACCGGCACACAACAAATAACGCATGCAGGGCAGAATTAGGCAAATATCCTCTAATCACAAAGATACAAAAAAGGGCAATTCAATTCTGGAAACATCTGAAACTCAGTGATCCCCAATCATACCATTATAAAGCCCTGCAATACCAAGAGATGAGCAAAGAAAGCAAGCCCTTCCTCCAGCTGATCCAGAGCTTCAGTCCTGATGCTTCACTAACATCTACTGATACTCTGAATCACAACATCAGAACCAATCAGATCACTGCAAAATCAAACAGAGGTACATCACTCATTGGCAAACCCAAACTCAACAACAGAGTAAAATGCAATGCTATCTGTCCCTAAAGAGAGAGTACAGTATGGCAGAGTATCTGTTCACAGTGTCAGATAAGAAACTGAGAAGCACGTTGACCAGATACAGACTCAGCGGACACAAGCTGATGATAGAGACGGGCAGACACAGACAAACGTGGCTGCCCCGGAGCAGAGATTGTGTTCACACTGTGACCTGAATCAGATGGAAACAGAACTGCACTTCCTAACAGAGTGCTCCAAATACACAGATATACGGACAGTGTTCTACGACAAAATACAGCAGATCCATCCCACATTTACAACTCTTCCAGACCAGGAGAAACTAGCGTATCTGCTCGGAGAACACAAGACCTGCTGTGTGTTTGCTGCTCAATATGTGTCTCTCTGTCACCATAGAAGAGAAGACACTCCATCTGCCCTGAGCTGATGTTTCCAGCACATGTAGAATATATTATGACATATTACTCCATTATATTTCTTAAATGTATATTTTGCCTCTGTAAATTTTATACTGTGTTTTATTTAATTTTATTTCTAACATATACTTACACTAGTCACTCATTTTGCACTACATATTTAATACGTTTTAAATATTTGTTTATTACTATTACTATTTTGTAATTTTTTTTTTTTTTTTTTGTTAATTCAAATGCACACTACTTGTGAGCAGCCCAGCTGCAATTGCTTTGGCAATACAAATGTATCGTTTTTGTCATGCCAATAAAGCACACTTAAATTGAATTGAATTGAAATTGAGAGAGAGAGAAATTGTTGTTGCTTGCCTAGGTTTGAGTGAGTTGTTTTTTGGAACTTTTTTTACCTCAAAAAAATATTAAATTAGGATTAGTGTTAGTTATAGAGGTACAATACGAATTTGAATCCTTCGGTTGAGCATAATCCTCCTAGATCATCCTATAACACCAGTTCTGTAGTTCCCAAGGTGCTGAGATGTCCTTACCGTGTGTATAGGATTTTAAGATAGGTTAGGTTCATAGGTGGCGTGATGGCTACATCTTGTGGGCAGACAAAGGTACTGCACTTTCAAAAAGCTTTTTTATATTTAGCATTTTTGTAGAATCTAAAAATTGACAACCGCAAACCGAGTGAAGACGAGCAAACAAGCAAATAGGACAAGCCAATGTGGTATGAAAAATTATCTTTTTTTTTCCGTTTGGAACTGAAACTAGAATTTTAACTCCATCGTATGCCATTTTACTTGTGTAGTAAATGTTTGGACTGCAGCAAGTGTCTTACAAGTTTGCACCTTTCACCCAAATTATTTTGCGGTTATATCAAGTGACATAAACACGTACCACATTTCAAACATTAAATTGATTCAGCAACAGGCAATTCAATTAATTATGTGGATACATGAATAGTTTACTGCATGTTTAGAGTAGTTAAACGTGAGAGGTGACTTCAAAATGTGACGTGTTTGCATGCCTTTCTGTCCAGTATTATTTTCAAAAGACATATTCATTTTGAAGTAGGGCAATTTTTTTCACCAACCCGAGACTGAGATACAGGCCACTTCTTTTCATAACTAAGTGAATGTTTTTGTTTTTTACCCCTAGTTCTACAGTGATGGAGGAACTTGGCAGTTTTATTATTTGTTGAGACAACGTCAGTTAAGTTTCGACCTATTTAATTAAATGTATATGTATGTATAATCTGTACAAGCAAGTTGGTAAATGATCAGGTATGAAAAAATTTGGAACATATAATGCAACAAGTTGAAAACTGTGCATTCAATATAGTATACGGTCAGTGATAAAAAAAAATATGAAACATGTGTGCAATAAGTAGAAAACTGTGCAATCAAGTTAGCAAACGGTCAGCGATGAAAAAATATGGAACATATATGCAATAATTAGCAAACTGTACATTCAAGATAGTAAAGTGTCACCTGGCACTGGCAGTGTGTCACGGAGCACTGGGGGAAGTTTGGGTTCTGTGGGTCCTCGCTGGAGCTTTCAGGGTCCCTTTGAGCTCCTCTGGCCACAGTTGGACTATAATGTCCTGTACACACACACATGCTATTCACAGTTTCATCCAGGAGAGGGCGACTTAAGCCCTCTTTATAGACAGATTCTGCTTTGTTGTTTAGTCTTAAACTTTTGTTTCACCTTATGACGTGTTTGTGATATCTTATTTCTATTTCTTGTTTTAATTGTTTCTAAAACCTTCCAACAATTTTATTAGTTTCTCCTTTTAGGTGTTACAGGTTTTATCTGTCGCTTTGTGCATTTCTCAGAGCATAAACTAATTATTTTCATTTGTTGAATGTCCGAAATGATTGCATTGTATTTTTTGTTTAATTATTTGATATTATTATTTTTAGCTCCTTTTTTAATTGCTGTGATTATTATTTTTAATCACTATTCCACTTCCTTTCATGTAAAGCACTTTGAATTACCACTGTGTATGAAATGTGCTACATAAATAAACTTGCCTTGTGCCCTGCTTAGTTTTCATAGATTGAGTGTGTCGTTAGATATCCAGGTCAAAGGTCACAGTGCAGTTCAGTCTAATGTTTAGAATGATTTCAATGATCTATAAGCATTTGTGAGATAATATTACGAAATGATTTGATAACTCATTCTACGTACTTATTTTTCATAGATGGAGTGTGGTTTTAGACCTCCAGGTCAAAGGTCACAGAACAGTTCACTTGCAGCTTCCAGCATAGTGTGAGTTTCTGCTAAATTGTTTGAATCCTTGACACATGCTTAACACTTGCCAGTTTTAACACATGCTATTCCCATTGTCATCCAGGAAGAGGGCGAGTTATTAGCCACTGTTTATTTCCTCGAGTAGATAGAGAGATGGAAGATATATATAGAGTTATCAATCTTATAACTGTCCCAGGTTTAGAAGGTAACTTTTGGTTAGTCAAGGGTTATCTTCTGTGATTAGCAGTGGCGTGGTTGTCTGGGTTAGTTGGGGCCAGGTTAGGGGTTAGGGTTGTTGGGGTTAGGGTTAGTTGGGGTTAGGGTTAGGGTTAGGGTTAGGGTTAATTGGCCAGGGTTTATTGGGGTTAGGGTTATCTTGCAACTAGGGTATAGAGGTAAAAACGACTTTCCCACCCTCATTAGTAACCACCCTCATTAGAATATTCATCCGATTGGCCAAAGCTTAACTGGGCGTATCTGCTGACTCGTAGGCCCAATTACACTTGTGTGGGTATCGTTGAACCGGAAGCTGCCCTCTTTCAGCTAGGTATAGAGGTAAAAACGACTTTCATCCTCATTAGTAACTACCCTCATTAGAATATTGCATCCGATAGGCCAAAGCTTAACTGGGCGTATCGCTACTCGTAGTCCCGAATTACACGTGTGAGGTATCGTTAGATCCGGGAAGCTGCCCCCTTTCAGGTGTTGGGTAGGTTCAATGAATGGATTGATAAAAAACATAAATGGACAAAGATCCATAAACAGCAGGAACACACCTGAAGGATGGACGGTCTAAATTTAAATACTAAAAGAGCAATCCATTTTTTTTTTTACGTTAAATGTTACATTGTTAAATGTGCCACTGTCCTATGCTGGCCATTTGTCTGTACGAATATTTAGTTCTTCAAAAAGCATCAACGTAGTCTGTTGACTTGTTGTTTTGCATGTATATATATTTAAGAAATATTGAATAAGAGGTGTATAATGAGGGATTTATTTCCTTAGATAGGACTTAGGTTTAGGGTCCTGTAGGTCAAGGTTAGATAACGTACCCATTAAGGTAAAACCGTCAGGTGACTATATCCACACGGCCACTTCACGGGTAAGTTTAGCAAGAGTCAGGTGTTATTGCCGAAAATAACAGAGTCACAATTTTAATTGATTCGATTGATCCAGTGATATTAAAAAATACAAATTCAATTTAAGGAATAGATGATAGTAAGATTTCATCTAATAACCGGATAAAAATAACGAAAAGGAATTTAATAAACACTGACACACACCTGAAGGATGGACTACTGGGATGAAGGCATCCGTCTGAAAGCATGTTCCATACTGTGAATTTTTTTGTTAAGGTTTCTCATATCCGTAGCATTTTTAACACTGCTATGCACATTTTCATCCAGGATAGGGTGACTTAAGCCTCTTAAGAAAAACAGAATCCTCACTGGCATATTTTCATAAACCGGGAGCCTTTTTATTTGTTTTTTTTTTCTCCAAAATTGGTGCTGGTAGAGTTGGATAAAGATTTGTTTCTATTCTCTGTATCTCATTCTTTTATTTTTACAAAAGCTTAATAAAAAGGCGGAGCACTATAAATAAAGAAATAATAAAAAAGGTGCTGCTGTTGTTGTTGTATACATTGCTTTTTCTTTAACCTTAGGGTTAGTTAGGTTAGGTTAGGGTTAGGGGTTAGTTAGGGTTAGGGTTAGGGTTAGGGTAGGGTTAGTTAGGTTATATGATAACGGCGATAAGTGCTCCCCCTCCCGAAGTGCTCCCCCCCCACTATCTCGGGAACCGTAAGTTTAGAATGCTCAAACTTGTGGTTATAATAAGTAGGGGGTGTGCTTTCGAATGCACTCTGTCCAGTCCCTCTAACTTTACCAGGCACCGAGATATAGTATTGCTCCCCCAGTTCTATTGCATCTAGAGTGCTCAATCTTGTATAATTACGTGATTGCCCTCTGGTCAGTTGTGTAAAACAATGTGCAGGCCTTTACAGTTTCAATTCAATGTGTGTCCTTGCACGTGTGTTTTGTCGGAAGGTGCTCGGTTCAAAGTCCCCGGAGCATAAAATCACAACGCTGTGACGGGGTTGTCCACAAGTGGGCGTCATTCTGCTGGGGTTTTCTTCCAATTAAAATTATTTTTTATTGGGATTAGAGAAGACATGTAGGCTTACACACGTACTGTATGTCTCTCTGTCTGTCTGTGAGTGAGTGAGTGAGTGAGAGAGAGAGAGAGAGAGAGTGAGTGTGTGTGTGTGTGTGTGTGTGTGTGTGGTGTTGATTGAAGAGTGTGTGTGTGTTTGGTGTGTGTGTGTGTGTGTGTATTGTAGAGAGAGAGAGAGAGAACACACACAGACAACACATGCCTAAGTTCAGTTTTTACATGATTTCTGTATTAGTATCTTTTATTTATTATTAAATTATTTTTTTTTCTTAATGTTATTTTACTAATTCTATTATTTTTATGTTTTTTTTGCTAAGATCTAGCCATGTTGTTTATATAATAATGCCTTTTTATTTAGTTCATTGTTACGTATTTTCTCTAGGCTTTTCTAAATGTCCAGATATTGTAAATAATTTTCTATGTTGTCCTTAAATCTTGATTTAAGGATTCTTTATATGTTTTGACAGCGGCAAGTTCCTTACAGTTTGCACCTTTCACGTCCAAATGATTTTTGCCGGTATAAATCAAGTGACATAAACACGTACCACATTTCAAACATTAAATTGATTCAGCTAACAGGCAATCAATTAATATGTGGATACATGAATAGTTTATTTGCTTATTTTAGAGTAGTTAAACGTGAGAGGTGACTCCAAAATGTGACGTGTTTTGCATGCCTTATTGTTGTCTGTCCAGTAGATTTTCCAAAGACATATTCATTTTGAAAGTACTCAA